>NNCF01135648.1:195364-249928 GCA_002313205.1 Laupala kohalensis | reverse complement strand
CCCCCCCCCCCAAGAATAAATTGTGGTTTTTCACTTCATATACCTGTGACTATTGAAGAAGAACCCCCCTCCTCCTCCTACCATTCTTAGTATCACTAACTCTTACTATTACTAACACCTCCACGTGGGTCAAATTCCCCCTTTTCCCGCACTAACAATAACCCCTACCACCCATGTATTCACCACGTGGGTGGACAAAAGTACTTGTGCAACAAAACAGAACCAACGTTTCACCGAATCAAATGTGTTGGGTTACTTGCTCTTTGTTCATTTACTCCTAGGTCACACACACATGGCAAGCATTGCCAAACAGTCATCGGCAAATATTTGCGAACACACAACTTTCAAAATATTTCAAACGAAAACTAAGTTACTTGTATCGTCTCCCTTAAATTTGTTCATATTTGGATCCATATTGTTTAAAAAGGGAGAAGCCGTTACTGTTTTACCTTTTTTGTCGCAATTATTATTAAATCAAAGATCGAGGAATTCGTATTTGACCTATAATTCTAATTCAGGAGGAATACAGCAACTATTTTCTTAGAGAGCTTTATTGTGATTAAAATATGTATTAATGTGTGGCTATATGTTCTATATATTTTATGCCCCCCCTAATGTAACAACAAAATTACATAGCGACATTAATCGCAGACGCAGCATTGAAAAAAAAAGTTGCGTTATAAAATAATAAAAAACTTCAATAAATATTATTTGAAGCTCATATAACTGTTATAATTTTGNACTTTTGGTTCCCAATTGCGGCTACTGTCTTCAACTTTGTAAATACATTACTACCTCCAATAAGGTTTATATCTGTCCATATTATCACCAGCAAAGCCCACACTCTTATCTACTATACCCAAACTACATGAAGTTTCTTCTACATACCCTGCAATATACTCCAATTTCTTATTGTAAGTAGTTTTTGATAATATTGTGGTCAATGAATTAAAAAGAGGACTCTTTTCTTTTTTTGCGGACAGAGGACAGAGATGAAAAATTGAGGACATGTTCACCCTTCTCGTCACCCTAAGATGTGTATAAGAGACAGATATATATATATATATATAGTTATCGCACGTATTATATCCCCACACATTTGCTTATGTACAGACTTGGTTGAATTACGATATAATTTACGCGCGCTATTGGCGTTCTTCGACAAATGCGTTGCCGTAGAGATCCTTTGTCTCACGAGGGGCTGGAAGGTCCTCGTCGTTCGCATCGACCAACACCTTCCAGCATCGAATATTTGACACTCTTTGCCAATGGGGAAGCTATTGGCCACACCACTCGCCAATGAACGACTCTGGAAGGTGCTTGGCAATGATCGCCGTGTGTGTGGCCTCCTAGGCTTCAATTAGATTCAGATAAGTAGTTTATATCCAGAAAAATCGCACGCAAAAATGATTTGAATCGCATCGGACCCAATTGTCATCGATGGAAATAAAATATTATTTAAATGTATTTTTTTTATTATTTTCTTAATATTGTAATGTGTAGCTAATTTTTTTTCTAATCTAAAGGAGTGTGCTGAAATGACAAATCCTTAGCCTCTGCCTTAAAGAGTCCTTGATCGGAATCGATGGAATACGTCCCTCGCTTTTGCTTCCGGAGAGAGTTAATTAGTTTATTGTCTTCCTCCACGTGGTATTTAATGCGATCGTCAGTGTCTAGCGCCTGAGGGCTAGAGAACAGTGGGTCAGAATTGCTGTAAATCCGAGTGTGGGATTTTTTAATAGCGTAGCTTTCGTGGCCTAAACATGAAAAATCTCGTTCTATATCAGCGCTCTCCAACGTGTGTTGACACGCAAACCATTTACTAGCGATCGATCACTAGAGGGTTCGGCACACGGGATGGGATTCGGTAAAATAAAACTAATGTGTCATATTTTCATTATTTGAATTCTCATCAACAAATTTATTACGAGGCAAATAGCACATAATTCTTTATTTTTAAAGAGGATATTTATAATATTTATTTATAATACGTTATTATATTGCCATATGAATAACGGAAAAATTCCCAACACATTGTCAACGTCGCATAATCTTCATATACACTCATAATATAAAATAGATGCAAAAGTGAAAATAAACATTTATACGAAAAAATAGCATCAACTCTTACACTAATAAATATGAAAAACCACGCTCCTGTCTCTTGTGAATGTTGAGATTAAATTTTAATCGTCTACGACGAATGATCACCATTCCGCTCAAAGAACAGACGTAAAAAAGTATGCAAAAGATTGTCTTTTGCTTTTTCTTTCATGAAATTTGGCAAGTTGATTGATAGTTTAGATGTCCAGGGTGAATAGAGGCCACCTTTTATGTTTAAAATGTGTGATAAAAAACAAGGAAATGGTTTTCGACAAGAAATGTCATTAAATTCCGTAAAAAGCGTTTTATTCGTTTAAGCTATCGCCTAAACTGTTAGAGGTAGGTGACAACTATGAACAATGTTAGCAAAAGTATCGTTGGCCTCGAAGAGTTTTAACAAAATAAGTCCGCGACAGCGTTTGTCTCTTATCTACAAAGGTTTTACATTCATCATCAAAATAAAAAGTTATTAAAAATAGAAGTGTTAAAATATTTCAATTTAAGAGAGTGATTTAGAAAGGAAAAAAAAATCATCATCAAATGTAATAAATTATTTTTGTGCATTCAACTCTCAGATAAAAATCATCTTTCAATCGTTCGATTTGCCACGGAAGCGGCTCCCAAAGAAGTCATAGCGTGCATAGTCATGTTTTGTATCAAATTTGTTTAATTATGGATTTGGAAAATTAGGATGATGTACAGGTTTTTACAAGCCAGCAAGTAAAAGTATTTTTATCTTACAATACAGCTAGATTTTATTTTCTCCCGATAAAAGGAAAAAGAAAAAAAAACCAACGCTGGGCAGCGCCGGGTAATCGGTTGCTATAAGCGAGTGATATGAGTGATACGAGTGAGCGGATGTGAATCTCTCGCTCTCTTCTTCGTTTGTATTTTTCCGAACGCGCGACGCAGCAGCTACGTCTCAATAGCAAACGAGACCAGTTCCCAAAGCGTTACGTTTTAATTATCTTCTTAAATGGGAGTTTTTATTTTCATTAAAAAACGGTATATTTTCATTTTCTTTAAGGGTTCATTAAAGAATTTTGGTTTTGTACGGTACACAGTACTCAAATACAATTTTGTCATCCGAAACCCCATTAAGGTATACGATGCATAGAGCAACTTATTTTAAAAATCAGTTTAAATTTTGTTGTTGTATTGCGCGCTGTTTGAGTCATTCTGGTCCAGTGTGCGGCGGGCGTAACTTTTTAAAATAACTCTTTCGTGTTTTTATGTGCAACTCCTCGATTTGAGATTTCAGTTCACTCCATGTCACCACAAAAAAAAAGTCATTAAAAATTCCATCCAAATATAAAAGATAATGAAATGCTCACAATGATTTCATCCCTCTCTCACTGCGGGAAAACACGCAATTCACAAATAATCATAGACATTATATATCCTGATTTCAACTAACATAACTTCAATCACACTCCTTAAGAAATTCCCAAGAAACTTTTCCTTCCATCCACATAGGTTCTTTCGCTGGCACTTCACTTGGCGTTAACGCGGTATTTGTGTATTTGCATATTCGCTGTATTTTGCTAAATATTTGACGTATTCACAAATATCACAGACATGCCGTCAACACGCAAGTAACTCAATAATGTCATATGTGTGTGTTCTTATACCAATGATGGACGGGATGTATTTGATATAATTCGAGAAATATTTATACTTTTTCGTTTTTCCAGCCCAGTCCAAATTAAAGAAATTATAGAACAAGAAAATTCAAAATTATAGGTTAACGAACCAGAACATCAACAAATTTCGATCACGCGCGTTCCTTTGAGCGAAACAAGTGTGGACGAAGGTTCACGCAAACATTTGCCTTATTTGAGTCATTTGACGTGCGACGACTAAGAACGACAAGAGGACGGATGCGGGTATTCGAGTGTGTTTGCGTATTTGGCAAACACGTCGAATGCAGACAAATAGCTCGTCTACACTTAGCATTGTTGCCAAATACGCAACGCCAGCATTACACACGTGCTACATGCCAAATCACCTGTCAGAGTACGATGTCCGTTAGTTCCTGCTTCCTGTTCCCCTGCGCGACGAGAGAGAGTCGTTCGCCTGCGTTTCATTCTGGTGGGGAATGTGGACTAGTGACGCGCAAAGGCAGAAAGATCTTCCTGGACGAAAGTTCCAATTCTTACAAAGGATAAAAGAGATTTTAAATTTCAATAACTGATAAATTATTAGATTTATTATTTTTATTAGCAATAAGTGCGCTGAAACATGACCAAATGTATTGCAGACGGTAGTTTGAACAACTGCTGAAACAGCGGACACATGACCTCTCATTACTTTCAATAAGATATCACGAATTAAAAAAAAAAAAGTTAGATTCGCATGTGAATTGTTTGACAAGATGAGTGATTTACTCAAGGAAAATTTGAATGCCATTCATGTCCACGTTTTCTTCTTTTCGTTTCGGTTTGCGAGTGTTCGGGGAGAGGCAAGTACCTTGGCAACATCCCGTGTTTCGTTCTCATAGGGAGTAATTTCATTGCAACTGTTTCTATTCATCGATTTGATACAGTCCATATCGAATTGTATGGAACGAAACAAGACCCTTACACAAACACATCCTTTTCAAGCATTCATCAAAAAGTGGCAAACTTTTTTCTTTGCATTGTCGCTGGTGAAGCTATTCTTGCTTTGCTTTGCTTTGCTTTGCTTTGCATCAAATAGAGACGTTCTGATTTTTTTTTATATGTTGCAAAAGTAACCGACATCGCCCGACTTAAAAAAATTCCGGAAATAGTAAAAAAAAATCTTTTATTTTACACTCGAGCAATTTCAAAGGGTTTTAAAAAAAATATGCTTCGCAATTTCCCACAACTGCGCGCTTTTTATACACGTTTGACATTCAGCCTCCTTAAACGAATTTTGTAGCTTTTCTTATAGTAAAGCAGCACCAGCAAAATAAGTTTGTAATGTTAAACTAGAAGGAAACACGTTAAAAGTACAATACGCAACAGCCAAAAGAGAATACAACCCTCTCACTCGCCAAAACGTTTTCCTACATACACAGGGTGTGCTACTGACGATGGCTCCTATACAAAAAAGAAGCTTTATAGCAATACTAAAACAATGAGCAACGGATTAACGACCTTTTCAAGTTGACCACGTACGTTACAGCTGATTTAGAGGAGGGAGGTTTTTATGCTCTTCGAAAAACACGAATTGCATTCAGATCACGTATGAATTATAAATTAGAACTATATCAATGCGTATAGAATGTTCTATTACAAGTAGTATATATTTTGCGAGGATCCGGGGGCGTCCTATATCTGCATTCTGTTTGTTTCACAAGGGCCTCCGAATAACAATATTACTACTGTACGAAAGAAAAGAAACTAGATGTAGCCGAATGAACGGATGGATTCACGGCGGGCGTCGCGCAGCCCATTCCCACCACTTCCCACCCATTCAATTCGGCTATTTCAGTCGTAGCCACGACTTCAAGCAGGGTCCTCGCAGCCAAAGGTCAGGTTACAGATGGCGTGTCAATTACTGTCAGTTATGTGTGTCAGCAACCGAACGGTAACTCACTGATATTCTGATGTTATGAGTAAACGTGTCTAGAGCGCGAGTAGAGTGCGCAATCTCGCTACGAGTTTTTTGTTTTTGTGGGGCTTTAGGGCTCGTCAACGGCAGGGTCATTGGAGCCCTTCTCGCAGTGAGTGTGTGTTTTTATTTTCAGTGCGCGCCGTGAGTCTTCTCAATCGCAGTGGTCGCAGTGGGGGGAGGACGCCATGATGTCGTCGCGATGCAGCAGCATTAGTGTAGTCTCTTGTGGGGTGTCTCCGCGCGAGGAGCAACAGGAGCAACATGAGCAAGGGGGGGAGGAGGAGGAGGAGGAGGACGTCGCTGCTGCTGCTAATGCACCAGCAGTCAGTGCTGCAACTCTACTAGAACTCGGTGAGGGTCAACGGAATTAATAACGCATTAGTTACGTAAATTCAAAATGTATTATACTTTACGGCCAAGAAAAAACTCAGCATTTCTTAGTTTAATATTACGCTATTACGTTCAATTGAAAAAAAATACTTTACAGTAAGAAGCACTAATCTGGATAAAAGTCCCAAAAATTAGGATTTCTTCAACCAGTGCTGGCGATTACGCCGGGGGGAGGGTCTCCCGCCTCTACTTCTTTAAGGAAAGAAAAATTTTAATATAAGAGTCTAAAACTGGGATTTTAAAAAAATACACCATCCTTGATCACCAATTGTCTTTCCTTTGATTTATTTCATTATTTANATTTTTTTTCCCCCCCCCCCCCACTTTTGGTTCCCAATTGCGGCTACTGTCTTCAACTTTGTAAATACATTACTACCTCCAATAAGGTTTATATCTGTCCATATTATCACCAGCAAAGCCCACACTCTTATCTACTATACCCAAACTACATGAAGTTTCTTCTACATACCCTGCAATATACTCCAATTTCTTATTGTAAGTAGTTTTTGATAATATTGTGGTCAATGAATTAAAAAGAGGACTCTTTTCTTTTTTTGCGGACAGAGGACAGAGATGAAAAATTGAGGACATGTTCACCCTTCTCGTCACCCTACATTTTGATTCACGAGACGTCAAAAGACGTGGTAACTTCTAATTCTTGTAACCTACATGTGTCTACAATGCATGATAAAGCACATACAAGTAACAAAGTAATTTGTTTGAAAACTTGATAAAGAATCATGTTCAATGGGAGAATTAAATTTTTTTAAAGCCAAAAATAACTTCCTGAATATTTAAAAAATGTCACAAATCACAACTAAGAGGAGGGAGATGAACAACATGCTTTTTGTGGAATGGGGTCATAATATGCCTCCTCACTAGAATATTTCTTTGTCTTCGCATGTTACGAGTGAGTGTAAATTGTGATCACAGGAAATAATCTGTTAGATGTAATGTTAATGTCATGTTTTCTTCTAATAAACATCTCAAGAATCATTAAAAAATTTTCATTAACTATGGAATACTTTCTTATTTTAAACCAATTAACTGTATGCACACTGATAAAATAAATAAAACTAATCATAAAACTCATTTACCACAAGTTTTCAAATAATATTTGCTGCTATGACAAGCATTGCTGGTTTAGCTACATGTCAAAAGAAAATATTTCTCAATTTCTTTGAGCAATAATAACAAAATTATTATTTTCTACAAAAACCCATTCTCATTCTGTCCTAAAAATTTGCATTCATGTAATCAAACAGTACATTAACAACACATATTTATTTTCTTCAAAAATATTTGGGGGATGCTTTTTAGAGTTTACAAACAATGGCTTTTTGGACTGATCCAAAATTCATGACATTTTGTAATGGTTCATGTGATATATATTAAAAGAAAGCCCGATCTATGCTGAAGAGATTTTAGCTCTCCGTACCAAATAGTCTTTGATCTGCAGCTGTTTAAATGACGTCAAAATTTGACATTTTTTGATACTTCTGATACTTTTTGCAAATCTATGTATCAAAAACCATAACTCAAAAAAATCAGAAATTTTATCTATTCTTATACACATAAGGGGTACAACATTATAAAATCTGAGATGTCAAGGGTCCAACCATTGGTTAATTTGACATTGAATGATCCAAAACACCGTAAAGCCCTAACTAAAAAAATAAAGCTTACTCCATTCAGCGTTGACCAAAAAGAAGCAAGATTCTTATCATAATTGACTGATTTTTATTGAAGACAGAACAAAGACTGTTTGTCACGGTTCTGAGTGCTTTGGTTTTCATGCTTTGAAAATTGATGATAAAACAACTATCACTTTGAATCAAAATGTTAACATATTTTGGATAAATGTCTTGTATATGATTAATTAAAAAATTTATTACCAATGCAAAGTTACAAACTACTAGTTTTCTCAATACTGGAAGAACGTTCAAATTGACCTCCCTACATAGTTCTTACTCCAAATAATCAAGGTAGTTAAGGATCACTTCAATTACTCAGCCCACCTTCAAATGAGTACCTTGGGATCGCTGTTTGAGTAACTTAGGGCTGAACGCAATATAAGTTCGACAGCCTTCAAAGGACAAGAAATCACTAAGGAACTCTGTGTGAAAAGTGTCTCATTAGTTTGACTTTTGACCAACTCATACTTCTTCTAATTCCTCTGAACGAAATCAGATTCCACTAATAAAAGTACAAAAATTTACTTTGTTCTGGTTTCACTTTCACTCAGTCAATGACAGAAGTTCTCATTTGTAAATTTGGGTAGGAGTCACGAACAAGGTAGACGTAATCATCGCACCACAAGAAAGAGCAAAATCCTAGTTTAGTATTAACATTATTATACTTCATTGACAAAAGGTCACTCATTATCCAGATTTAAAATTGAGGAATTTATAAACAATAAATGTGTCGCATTTTTCAGCCCAACTCGGAACAATAGAACTGTCTCTACTGTATGATTCAATTGCCAATGCTTTGCACTGTTCACTTCATAGAGCAAAGGTAAGTGATCCCGATGCTTTTTTATCACGATAAAATTTATCCATTCATTGAATTTTTTTTATTTTCATTATGTTAAAGGGTTTAAAACCAATGGACATTAATGGTTTATCAGATCCTTTCTGTCGTTTGAACATACTTCCCACAGGAGGCAAGGTAAAACCAAAAAATCTATTCATTTTGACCTCACTTTGATCCGAGATAATTTAAATTTAAGAAACAGTTTAAATACTACCATTGTGTTGCTCATTTGCAGTCCAATAGACTCCGAACAAAAACTGTGCACAAAACTCGAAATCCTGAATTCAATGAGACTCTTACCTTTTATGGAGTGACCGAGAGCGATATGGCCAGAAAAGTTTTGCATATATTAGTGTTAGGTAAGTAAAATTAATTTTCATATTTAACAAAATCCATCTTTCTTTCACAACTATGTATCATCAATCTTAAGGAGTAAAAGGTTCTTGCACATGAAAATAAATTTAAAAAATCCTTCAACAAACATCAATGATTGAAAAATCTTAAAACGTGTGTACCTCAAAGTGCACATATGGACTGAGTAAAGCAGTCTTCCGGTACATTTCCCTTCCAACATCTCAGTACCATATCCTGGTTTATGTAAGTATATTATTCTCACCTAAAACATTTTAGGATCTGTAGACAAAACATAGTGTGATTAAAAAATCACAAAAAATGATCATATATTTTAATACTTTCTACTTTATATTTTGAAAAATGCTTGTGCTCTTTAATTCATAGAATGAAAATCAATACTCATACTTTGTAAGAAAAGAGAATTTATAAATATGATCAATATTATGCTTCTATTAACTTACTTTGCTTACTCTACCTCATAATAAAAAGATTTAAAAAGTTCAAAAGACAATATTTCTCAGCTGGTCACATACAACAATATGAAATGTTCTCACAATCACAAACAAACAAAAAAGTTACTGTAGTTTTAGGGCCAATAAAATATAAGACGAAATTAATCCGAAGCGAAAATGAAATAAAACTGGCAACATATATTTTAACAACTTTTGAGAGAGAGAATATAAGACAAAACCATTCTAAATAAATTATATTGCTGGTGGTGTTTGCATGTGGAATGAAAAAGAAAAAAAAACTCATATGAACAAACAATTTCGTCATCAGCCCTTGTTGACTATGACAGATGGTAGAAATCTTTTCAAGATACACCATGTCTCAGGAGGCAAAACTACCAACATAACTCTGATATTGCCCAGGAGAAGGCCACAGCAGGATGGCCAATGTTGGTAGTTTTGTGTCCTGAGATGTGGTTTGTCTCAGAAATACAAGTATCCCCCGACTCTGATCGTGGAGACCTACAGTTATGAAATCTTTTCTGGTTCATGGTAAACAATCCGTCCGTATCAGAAACAATCCTACAATCATATGAAATAACATAGGATTGCTAAAGTAATCCATAACCTCCACTATCACAGTAATTTAACTGGACATTTAAAATGTTATTTGCTGAATAAAAAACTAAAATAAAATTAAAACCCAATGCTGAGGCATTACAAGAAACTTTTAATATGTTTGTAAAACAATTTAATGATAGATGGGAATATTTTTGTCAACTGTAACAGTAATACTTTTTATTTAATTATTTACAAATTTAATATTATTTTACATACTAAGTCTGTTTTACAAAAGAAAAAAAAATTAAAATATAATAAAAGCTTAAGATTCAACAGACTCTACATTTAACTTGCAAATAGTTCTGTTTATTTTTTTGCTAAAAGTAGAAACATTTCTTCATCAAATAGGAAATTCTAACAGATGTGTTATTGAAGAGTAACAATGAAATTCTTAGTCCTTTTTCATTGTATATCAAATTTGGCCCCTCTGGCGACTCTTGCTCTTCTCCAAGTCATTCCAGGTTCAATTCCTGGTGGGTCCAGAAACACTTTGTAGCTTTTCGTATGAATGTGACTGAGTTCATATAACTGTAACCACTGAAAAGCAAAACCCTCCTTCCTCCATCCAGCTCCTACTGCTCCTAGTATCAATAACTCTAACTATTACTAACTACTTCTACTAAGCCCTCCTCGTGGGCCAAGTTGTTGGTAAACCCAGCTAAGTGGCAGCTAACAATAGCCCCTACCATCACCCAACTTCTAGCTCATAGATAAGCTTCAATAGCACTAGGCTACATTTCCCATTAACAAATACTACAATGGAATTGTACGTCAAATATTGAAAGTACCTGTGATGATTAAAAAGAAAAGAGAAGACACGTATTATATAAAAACATATGAACAGACAAAGAATTGGACTCTTTTGAATAGGAATACGACAAACATCTCGCTCTCTAAAAAGGATATTCTTTCAAGTGCAATGGACACTCATGGGGTCCACTATTGACAGATGTCTGTTATGAAAAGTTTAAATGTATACAGCTTTAGTTTTAAAAATAATGGATAAAATTCTCTCAAAAATGAGTCCCTTGAAATATTACTGTCCCTCAAAAATTAATTTAATGAACAAGAAAACAATGGTTAGGGGAATCAGTACACTCCTCCGTGCACGAATTACAGAAAATTCAATGTATTTTTTAAATCTCTCTTAATCATAAACAAATGTATCACGATTTATTATATATTTATGAACTAGAGTTGTTTTCATTTTTAAATTGAGATGTAGTCTAATTAAGTTACTTTGTGAAACACTAGCGTTGCCAAGTGAATAATATAACGAAAGTAACGATACGCTTATAATGTCCCCTCAATGAAATATCAAACCTTTTGCTCTGAATATTAATGCTATATTTTTTCAGATGATGACAAGTATGGCCACGACTTCATTGGAGAAGCCAGAGTTTCTCTCACCAAAGTGCAGCCACAGCAAGTGAGACATTTGATTATTCCACTGGAGAAACACTTCTTGGTAAGACAAATTGTTTGCCAAACACTTCATCAGTGTAAATGTTTTTAATATTCTTTGCACTTTTTTTTTACCTTGAGGCTACTGCAACTACACTGAGACTCGTGTAAATTCTACAACTCTTGCACTCTGGAAATAAGTACTGTTCAAAAAATCACCATTATGTATCAAAAGTCATTGTTTGATTATCTAGCGGTGTTTTGTTGCATGTGTTTTTACTTGTCAACTGAGTACATTACATAGAAACTGCGGTGAACCTCACAGCCAGGTAACAGATTAATTATGTTATGTTGAATGAAAAGGGGAGACAGGACTGAGATGGGAACTCGGGACCAAGTACTTCCTAAGGGAGGAGTGTAGTCTCTATGATCCCACTTCAGAGGTCAGTGGGTCTCACAAGTTGAATGCTAATGCTAGACTGGGCCCAGAAGCAAACAGGGTGGCGCAGTTGGTAAGCGCACGAGCGTGTTGAGCTCACGGTCCTGCGTTCGAATCTGTCTTGTCTCCCATTTTCATTCAATATAACATGATTACATTATAGTGTTTGGTTAGGTAGCTATTACTGTTGGAATTATTGGTGTTACAATGCGGTATAGCCATGAGCAGCGTAATGCACAATCATTTACAATTAAGTTTTGCATCCCAGTAGTGCAGAGGGGCCTTGTTTAAACCTAGTAATGCATATTTCAGGCCCATGTCTAACCTAACCTAACCTAACTGAAGTTCTAGTAATCCTCACAAGCTGGGGCTATATCCTCAATAAGGGAACAACACATATGAAATTATTCATTACATATTTCACACATATATTACTTAAATTACAATAACGTTAATTATTAATTAAAAACATGATGCACACATTTAAATAGAAAATGTTTACAGTCAATTTTATGAAAATGTTCCATGTTATTAATTATTCCTGCTTCAAATAACAGTTCAAATTTTGCTACACTTTTGACATATTGGTCTTAAATTGAAGAACCAACAGTGGTAGTCTAGTGGTAGCATCTTCACTCCCACGATAGTAGAGCTTGGCTTCAAACCCTTCTCAATCAAACTGAGAGGTTTTCAGTCGGGGTTTCCCTCACCTATACTCCAGACAAGTGTTAGTACGGTACTCAACATCTCTCCTTCCCAATTCCCTCTCCCCCGTCCAACAGTT
The DNA here is from genome assembly GCA_002313205.1 of Laupala kohalensis. Classification (NCBI taxonomy): domain Eukaryota; kingdom Metazoa; phylum Arthropoda; class Insecta; order Orthoptera; family Trigonidiidae; genus Laupala; species Laupala kohalensis. The sequence continues at coordinate 237,270 of NNCF01135648.1, read as the reverse complement.
GGGTGGAAGAGCCTCATAAGAGCCTCATGGCCTGAAGATGGTGGGTGGGTGGGTCCAAGGACTTCACATGTTCAACTCGTTAAATATTTTTAAAATTTCATTTACTATATCTAGAACCCTGTTTCTAGTTAGCATCATCAGGATTTACGTTACTTGTGGCTTCTTATCCTTTTCATAGCACTTCATCCCAACGGTCCCAAAGGATATTTATATGTTGTAGTATATAGAAGTGCACTTCTAAAGAACCACGCAAACGCAAGTACAAGACTGAAAACAAAATAAATACTTCCGCCGCCATAAAACTATTTTAAACAGGCAATGGGTGATTCCTCGGAAGAGGAAAATATCGGATGGGGGTGGAGGGTGAGCAAAGCCGGCAAAGTTGACAAAATTTCACCCCTTTCCAAGATCACTTGCTGGATCCGCCCCTGCTGCCATGAGACAAATTAAGTATGTGAGTGAGTGAGAGTAGGGTGTTTGTTTTTCTTTTGTAGGTGGAGCAAGAGGATGAGGTGTGGGGGAACGACGCTTGGACGAGAGGTCAGATCCTAATCACACTCTGCTACTCGACCAGAAGGAGAGCCCTGGTGGTAGGAATCGTACGCTGCGCCAATCTCATCCCAATGGACAACAATGGCTTTTCAGATCCCTTTGTAAAAGTGTAAGATATCTTTCCTGTGCATGAAAAAAAACTCAGTTGTGTGTTTCCAAGGGGTACGATGATGAGGTATCTTCCCTATCCTGAAATAGGGATACTTAAAAACTACTCCGGTTAATGTTCTTTAAACAAAAATTTTCATACAACACGGCAGTAATGTCATCCCAGAAAACAATAACTTTGTCAATCCTTACCTCGGATGCACATCACTATTAATCGTAAGTTCAAGAATGGAGAGCATGGAGCGTGCTACAGAAGGTGTTTCATTTTTCAGGAGATTGAAACCTGACACTTACCACAAAAAATACAAAACGTCCACTAAATGGAAGAATTTAAATCCTGTGTTCAATGAAGAATTTGTATTTGATACAAAAATGACTGAACTCCCGAAACAATTTCTAGAAATAACTGTTTGGGACAAGGATTATGGAAAAAGTAATGACTATTTAGGTAAGTGCCCTCGCAATTAATGTTAGAACTACAAGATATAATTTAATGTAATTGTCTTTCCATAGTTGAAGATAGATAATGTTTTATTGTAATAATTCATCGGTCACTCTCTCCACTTACTTCTTTAAACACAAACTAGTTTCGGAAGCTGTTTCTTCCATCTTCAACTTCTGCCGACTGCTGATCAAATTGTCCTCTGGAGGTGAGTGGGTGGATGGATTTTGAAACCAAATTATTCTCAAATGTAACTTTGAAATTTAACAATCTGTTCTTGAATAGCTGAATGAACAATTGTTGCCAACTCAACAGTTCAAAATGTCCACCCACATTCTTCATCAACGTTAATTGAATTCTTCATCTTTCAAGGGGGTATTTACCAGTTTGTGGGAAAGGCTCATTATTATGACATGTTTGTTCTGCAGCGGATTAAAACCAAATTCTTTTATGTAATTATCAGTGTGGGTCTCTTTCCTAATAATACCAAATTCAAATCTTTTGCCACAACGAAAAATTTTTAAATCCAAAATGGGTAAAAAATTGTTGTTTTCAAGTTGCAAAGTAAATTTTATTGTTTTATCTTGAGCATATAGTAATTTGAGAGCATCTTCAACATATGTAAACAACTCAAAAGATATATCTGTAGATGATGTTTCATTATTTGTAAGGCATTAGACCGAGCAACACATTCATAGCAACCCTACCTCATTCAGATACAAAATTTGCTCCATACATCCATTTGGGGTATGTAGTTTGAACAACGCTGAAGAAGGCGCACGTACAAAAAAACATAACTAGGTTGAGTAGAATATGTTGTGATGGATATTGTCTATTTTAGGATAAAACATACCATAATAACTTCTGAGTTGTCAAAAATACCATCAGAGTCATGAAAGAAAGACTTGGCCACAATAAACTTAATAGTTAAATAAAGAGTATTTTGCCCACAAAGTGATAAAAATACCCCCATTTGAAAGATGAAGAATTAAATTTGGAGTAAGATTTAATTGTTCATATGCCAAATCTACTTTTGATTCACAAAAACTTTGCTAGATAAAAAATATATAAAAAATTTGAGAAACAAAAAATGGTACAAAATATAACCACTTTAAAAAAGCTGAAAAAAGGAAACAGTTTATGGAAATCACCCTGGCTTGCATCACAAGTTCCAAAAATTTTCAAAGAAGTAAATATCACTTTGGCTCCACAAAATAAATCTAGCATTAAGTCCCTAATTACAGCTAATTATAAGATTAAGGTACCTTCTCTTGACAGATCAGGAATTTACAATATGAATTGCAAGGATTGTGATAAAGTTTAAATTGGACAAACAAAAGGAAATTTACAAATTAGAAAAAAGGTACATTTTCAGCACATCAAGTTTGGACAAATTGAAAAGTCAGCAGTAGCAGCACATTTTTGGGACAAAAAACATGAAATTGATGAAGAATGTTTGTGGGAGTCTTGAACTGTCGGTTTAGTAAAGATTGCTCATTCAGCTATTCAAGAACAGATTGATAAAGTTCAAAGTTTTATTTGAGGATATTTTGGTTTTAAAATCCATCCACCCAGTCGCCACCAGAAGACAGTTTGATCAGTAGTCGGCAGAAGATGGAGATGGAAGAAACAGCTTCCGAAACTAGTTTGTGTTTAAAGAAGTAAGTGGAGCAAGTAGCCGACAAATTATTACATTAATTCTCAATAAATAACTTCTTCCAATCACTATGTGTCTCAATTTTAGACAATCATTTTGAAGGCAGTATTAGTGGCATACAACTCTTCTTTAATTACATTTGTTTATTACATTAAGTTGCCAACGTTTTGAGGAATGGTTGACCTCTTCTTCAGGGCTTGGATTGTATGTAGTAATTAAAAATCAGTTACGTATCAGTTAAAATTTAAAAACTTAAAATATTATGGAAGGTTACACTGCAACCCTCTCTGTCGACAGTTCATTTAAGACTTAGTCATTTTGAGTCTTAAATGAACTTGTTCTAACTCACAACTTCCGAGTACGTACTCATGGAGGAGAGTTTTCAACGTCAACAGCCCTCAAGTGAAGATTGCGACGGACCGGGACTCGAACCCGGGATCTTCTGCTCTGGCCGCAGGTGCGCGATCCACTGCACCACCCGCCTCGACTCCCGCGTCCGCACGCAACTTCCACCCGGCGTTGAATGATAGATAAAGTTCGGATAGTCGTAGATAAAGTTTTGTTAGTTTGAAAAAGTACCGTAATTCCAAGATGATCTCGTAATAGCTTCAACACATCTCTCTTGAATCAGGTCACGATGTTTACTTTGGCTGAGAGTACAGCAAGGTGAAAAGGAAGCAGTATATAAGGCTGCAGAAGGAATGCACACAAAGGGTCAAATGGAAATCTAAATGCAGAATTATACTGTGACTTGATACAACACACTCCCGGTGTAGTCGGCGAGCCCCTACAACTCAGAGGAGGGGATCGGAAGGAAATCACGCTTCGACACATTATTCAACATTTAATACACGTTCACACCGCAAGAAAATTGAGAGAGAGAGAGAAAAAAACAACAAAAATCAAACGACCGTGTTGGCGCAGAGAGCATGTTCTTTGCCCCGACCACATCGTGACACACTCATCTGATGAGCGAAGCGAAATGCGAAAGGAAAGCAAAAGCATAGATAGGTCCCTCCCGCACAACGACCAAAAGCATGAATCCTCCACCTCTCCCCCTCGTTCGCTCAATAGATGCTGTTCGACGCCGCCGCCTCCGTCACCCCTCCCTCCCACCTCCCCCCACCAACCGCCTGACCGCGCGTGCGCTGTCGCGGAAATACAATAACCCGCTCATGGGGATTATGGGTTAAATCCCATAAAGTCAGTCTCAATATAGTCCAACATTTGTTATCGATGACTCATCTTTCCTGTTTTTATGTATTTTTTCACTCAGACGTCACGTTTATTTGCAATTATCACACACTGTGTATCGTTCACTCTCATCGAGTTTCTTCACGGATCAAACGAGAGAACCTGCGAGTGAAGAGATATCTAATATCTTTTCTTAACCCCTTTATAACGTGTTTAGCTGAGTTACCCTCCTCACCCAGCAGAGGCTCTTAAGCATTGTTTTAAGGGAACTCCCTTCCTAATCCGTAATAATTGACATAAACTTTATTGTCAAAAAAAGCAATTGCAAACTGACATGTATGACCACGCGGGGGGGCAATAAACAAAGTTACTCTCCAGAGACAAGCAAGAGACCATCCCATCAAATCCGATCAAGGGCCCAAGGGCTGCAGTGGCTAAGGATTTAATATTTATAAAATAAATTACTTAATAAATATATACTGTTATCCTTTTATTATTCAAAATAAATCGTAGATATTTGTGCAGTAGAAATTCGAGATTAATAAAACAAAAGTATTAATGACATTCCATATTACAAGAAAAATATGCCACTACCCGGAGGAAAACCAGAGAAAAACTCATGCCAGGATGGGATTCATAATTCTTTAACTGTCTGGTCTGATATCTGTCGGTTCATCAAGAGTCTGCTTTATTTGTCATCTCAAATAGGGCTTGTTCCTTTCCAACAGTCTACATAATCTATCTATAAATAATTACATAATACGAATGATGAATTAATTAAAAACCTCCCATGTTAATATTTTGCAGTTTTTAAGAAAAGCAGAACCCTTGATTTAAGTCAAGACACACATAATTCCTTAAACAAATATTAAAACATACATCAAATGTGATTCACATGTCTGATAATTGAAATTTTAGTCCTGTAAAGACGAATCGTTCTTTGGTTGCAGGTGGTTTGGAGTTGGGGTTCCACTCAAAGGGAGAGCGGCTAAAACACTGGGTCGACATGATTAAATTTCCTGACCACAAACACGAAGGCTGGCACAATTTAGGCGAGGAGATACTTGGAGATTAAATTTTCAAACCTTTATGCAAATGTAAATACTGTCACAAAAATATAAACTCTGTGCTTTTCTTCTCAGAACTTTTCAAAGACAACTTTTTGAAAGTGTACTGCATATAAGAAAAATCAGAACTATCTGAAATATTTTCTTCACAGATGAGGCTAAGAGACATTCTTACAGATTGCTTTTTGCATACAAATGTTGTCATGAATTAAGAAGATTGTGCATATCCAGCTTTCACACAAAAGAAAAATGTGTTCACAAACTATTCTCGAAAAAGTTTATTATAATTCATAAAATGAAACTGACTGACAGCATTGGCTTTATTTCATCCACTTTTAGCATCATTCAGGAAGAATCATTGTAACTACTCCAAAATCAGCTTCATACAAACAATAAATATCCAATCTTTTGAGATGTTAATAATAGAAGCAGAAAAAAATTAATAAAAAATTTAGAACCAAATTACATACTTTGTTTCCATAAAATAATATATTGAAAAGCCACTGTTAAAACCACACAAGAACAAGTATTTAAAAAACAAGTTAAGCATATAAGAGAATATGAAAGAAAATAACCTGCCCTTTATTGGGACTGATAAAAAATGAACTCTAATTACACAGCTAAAAATAAACACAGCAAAAAGGCAGCACATCTTAAGAAATGTTCTGAAGTCTCATCTTTCTTTTAGAGTTAGTATTAGTGTCTCTTGTTGTAGTGTAAACTGTCGGATCATAACTAGATAAAAAGACTGATATTAGAGATGATGATGATGTTTAAAAGATCAGTGAGAAAAGCAATTGAACGCAGCCTTTCATGAATCATATCAAACGCTTTTCGTATACTATGGTATACCTACGAATATTTTTCAACAAAAAGATTAGAACTTTTATTTTGTACTATAAGTATTAGAATTCAGTGCTAAAGCATTCAGCATTCAATCTATTTTGAAATAGAAGCAGGTCTAAAACCAGAAATCTTGCTAAACTATAACAAAAAAGTTATTCCTTCGTTAAATACCATCTTTACTCGTACACACTTTTTTGGACACAAGAAATAGTCTTAGAATAGGGGGGGTGCATAAATTATATAAAGAAAATATTCTTACATCATTCTCTGAAAGTATTGAAAAATTTCTGAATTTTTCCTAATATTTTTCAACTGAAACATTTTTAAAAATATAAAAAATGTAACTCCCCTCATAAATTTCTCAACATCATTCTTTACATTGAAGAAATCCCTACATTCTCAAAAATCGTGTTCACACCATTCTCCACACAAAAATAACACTTGCACAAAACAGACAGAAAACACATTGAGATTATTTTTGATGGGAAAAGAAAAACCGCACTCAAGCTCACACACCATGCAGAACAACAACAGAACCACCACTCAACCACTCATCGACAAAAACATACCTAAATGAAGGAAAGAATTGAAGTGTGTGGACAAAATTATTCTAGAAAAATATTTAGAATCAAACTAACTTACTAAGGAGTTTATTACAGAACATTAGATGTCAACATTTCCTTTTGTTATTTCACTATTAGTAGACAAGATTTTTTCCAGTATACAAAGACATTGGAAAATATATATTTCTAAAACAATATTTATGCAAAAATAGAAATTAAAAAAGATTAGAAATTGAACATAATCTTTAGCACAAGAATTTTAATACGAGTATTGAAGCATCTTCTGAAAATACATTTGAAAGAAAGATAAGAAGGGTCTGCCAAAGTACATTGTTGATAAAAGTAAGTAAGTCTACTTATTAGTGTAGATGTATATAACATGAATGGAATATTATATATGTTGCTAAAATTTAAGCAACAAAAGATTTTCAAACAAAGAAATAAATGTGTTTCTCAAGTCCTGAATGTAAAACTCAATTCCTGTCAAGGAAAAATATTTGAAGGTGTTAAAAATATTGCTGTTATATTCATGTTGAAATTTCTTGTGAATAGACTTTCCGTAAGTGCTTCTGATACAAGTCAATCTTCTAATGTTTTTCACAGAACAAAAATTCTGAATCCCTAAAAACTTGTACTTTATCTAGATTCTTCTCTACTATTCAATCAAAGATAATATTTTTAATATGGAAGCTATTCCCAAAGATAATTTTTCTTTAAAAGAGTGAAAATCTAACTCAGTTATCAGATATAATTTAAAGATACCATTTGCCCTCAATAACCAACATAAGAAACAACATAATTTTAAAAGTTAAAGAGAAAATGAAAGTACTTCATTACGTCCCAAATGAAGATTAAAAATAGACATGTTCTCTCAAAAAATGTATTATGGTTGCAATGTTATCACAGATTTCCAAATTACTCAAGTCATCAAATATTGAGAAATTAATACAAAATTCATTAAAATTTACAAAATACAAGACTAGATTGTTGGCAGATTATCTTCAATAGCAACTTTTGAATTAAACATTTCCAGACAATACTTCGACGTAATTTAAATTACTCGTTTCATGAAAAAGAAAAAGGAATTAACAGAAAATTATACATAAACTGTTTCAATATGTCAGGGAATATACCTCCCAGTGAGGGCAAATTCCTATCAATTTATAAATTAAAAATTATGTGGTTCACCTAAGCATTCTGCTAAAAGATAAATAAAGTGAATACCTCACATTTGTTGTTTTTCTCAAGCACTATGTGACTCTAAACCACTTTGACGATGTACACGTGACGTACAATGCAAAAACATGCACTGTATGTTTCCTTAAGTACGTGTCAGTGATATGAACTATGGAAAAAAAATTTGGCTCTGTATAGTGTTTAGCAAATTTTGGTATACTAACAAAATATTTTGCTTATGTGTACCTTTCTTTCTTCATACCTACATTTCTTCCTTTATTGTAAAAAATAAAAAAACCCAGCATTTCTTGTCAAATACATCAAAATGTACTTTGTAAAATTTGTGTCTTTGAACACTCAACGATTTGAATCTAAGCAGCTGAATTCAAAAGGTACATGCAATGCTAGACTTTTTACCTGTTTGATTAATTAATTGAAATGTACTATAATATACTTAAAAAATTAGTTTTTGTTAAGTGTAATTTGAATTTCTGTGAAATTATGAAACGGAGGCATACAGAATTTGTTCAGAAGGAATTCAAACTTGTCCTGCCCCCTTTCGGAAAATAATTATGTTGAGACAAGAAGGTGGACAACCAATGTACACAAAACCGAGACCTTTGCACTACTGTTGCATAGTATGGAAAAAAAATAAATAACAACCTCTTTTTCAACCCAACTAGTCAAAAAAATTTCAAATCATACTTCAAACAACTTTAATGTAAACTGTTTGAAACAATCAGATCAGATTTGCACCACACAAAGCTGTTTTCAAGTTTAACTTCACCTGAAATTTACACAGAAAAATTTAAAATATTTTCACAAAACTCGTTAAATGCAAATTAAAGAAAAAAAACTAGGTCAGATAGAAGTTGAATTAAAAGAAAAATTATATTCTAAGTTTTTTTCTTCTCACAACACTGCACCCTTGGATGACAAAAAATCATCCAAATAATGTCTATCACCTCGGATAGTCTCATTTGATCCAAGACAGAATTCCTAAGAACTATATCTGTGATTACAATCTTAGAAATTTGATATAGTAGAATGTCACAAAACTTAAGTATCAGAATGTTTGTATATTATAAACTGTAATGCATAAAATTTACACCACTCCTAGTTAGCTTACAATAAAATAAAAAACATTCTTTAGTTGTTGTTTTTGCATCAAATCAAACCTGAAGTTACTAATTTCAAAACAACGACGCAAGGAACAAAAGCCATTGTCTAACGCTTTTCAACACCTCTCCTTATTTAATTATTTTAGTATTGAAACTGATATGCATTGTATTATGTGTAATAAACCATTAAGCTCCCCCATGAGATTTTCAGACTCATTATCACAACGCCTCCACTTCCTCACGCCAAAGCACTAAAAGAAATTGCAAAGAAAAAAGTTGAAATTGAGGCAAACATAGCGTGATCTTATAAACAGCAAAAACATAACCAATATATAATTTTCAAATTTGAATCTATAATGTACTATTCTAAACATTTGATTGAGAATATTAAAAGACAAAAAGAAGAACAATATTGGAACTAAATGGAATAAAAAGAATAAGATGAGAAATTGTAATGATGATCCAACATTAGTGTTTTCCCCCCTCCCAAACAGATTCATTACAATTCTTTTTTACTCATGGCAAAAATATCAACAAACTTAGCCTTGAGGGAGATTCAACATATTTAAAAGAATAGATCCTTATCACCACCGTAACCATGCAGAGGGAAATTTATTGTAAAAGTTCATATCACGGTGCAATAATTGTATTGTATACAATCAGCATAGGGAGAGCCAACATGACTCTTTCATCGTGTGGGACTCGCCGAATGACTCAACCATACCCCACTAAAAACCCTCCTGAATTACAACATACCAAAACATATCTCAAAACATAGAGGACAAAAAATGAGGGGGGGAGGGGGGGACAAAAATCAGGAAAATGAAAGACACCGTAGCCCTAATAGCGTCGGGATCGAAAAGAACAAGAGGTGACCAAGGGAGGTCAGGAAAGAGAAAGGAAGGAGCCCGATACAAGTAAGTGGAAGTAATGACAGACTCAGCTTGGAGCCCCGTGTTTGCCAAACACGTACTTACTAGATGCAAGTCCCCTGGGGGGTTATGTTGTTTCTGATTTCATAATCATTTTTTTTCCTTTCTCCCAAATATTCCAAAGGGGTACACAATAAATTCTTGATAAGAACAACCAAATAAATGAAGTACTTTACATTTCAGAACTATTATAAACTTACGAGCAAATTCAAAGAGTATTGCACCCCAGCTATTCATCTGAGAAATGCAAGTAGGAAAACTTCTTGAGTTTATTTTTATAACAAAATATTTTAATCAAATCGTGATGAGATTCCTTAATATAGTTTAGAGGTTTGTTGTTGTTTTATTTTTGAGACTCTCCAAAATTCGTTAACGGCGCCCCAAAGCAACGAATTATCGGAACTTAACTAAGTAGTCATCAACAAATAGGCACTATTACACTATTGGCGAAGCAATTTCGGCATTTTACCTTTCACTCGACAAAGAACGGGATACGTTCAAAAGATAAAATCCATTTGCAATAATATTGAAAAGGACATGTACCCAAAAATTATATGGGTCTAATGTAATCTGTGCTCAGTCTGTGCTTGAACCATAGCTGAAATCAGGAGAAATTGCATTTGTATTGAATTGTGGGTCTGTGATGTAACGGCTAATTTCAACAAGGAACATTTGAAGAAAAGCAGCTGAGTTCGGAAGGAAAACTCTCGACTGTTTGGCTTTATTTCATGTATATGTTTTAGTATTGGAATCTGAATTGTAAAAAGTCCTTCACTTAAGAAATTAAACAACCTAAAATTATTTGCAACGTAAGTGTAATATACAGTATGATGTAATTTAATGTGAGACAAATTATTAACAGAGATGTAAAAATAGAAATTGTGCTGAATGAATTCTCCCTCGTCGCTCCCACTTTTTGAAAATTTTCAAGCCACGATGAACAGGTGGTTTACCAATTTCTTTGTCAAACCTAAACCGTTTGAATATTAAAAATTTGTTTAGGGTATGGGTCAGTAATAAAAATTTTGTGTATTTAACCAAAGTTATCCTTTACTCCATCAATTCTCCAGGAAATATCTAAGAAAACCTCATGGTCAGTATGTCTTTCATTCCTGACACTCTACCCCTGAAAAATGTTGAAACTGGGGCAAAGATTGAATGAACCCACAGTAAAAATTTTATCTAGTTATAACTTTCAAATTGTATTCCATAATGCACAATAAAGTGTAATTGATGAAGAACATTGAAAAGAAAAATGAAGAAAAAATATTGGACATGAATTCAATAATAAGCATAAGAGAGGGAATTTTAACAGCTACCTGGTCTCATCAATTTCACACCACTTAAGATATTTCTTTCATACAAAATATATACACCACAATTTCACTCATTATTTTATATCGACGGAGTGAGCCTTTAAATTAATAAGTATTTTTGTACATTTCAATATTATATGGATAGCATATATTATCGTACTTGGATAGTTTACATTAATCACAGTTATATTTTGGTTTGAAAAGGCTGCTCGGACGTAAAACATGAGAATACCAGAGAAAATTCAATAAACACATAGTAAATAAGAACATTAGATCTAGTTTCATTTATCTGAAAATCAATTGCCTCGTCTTACAATGAGAATTAATCTCCCAAGGTTTGAGATTTTTAAGAATAGGTATCGAGTGGATACCAAAGAGGAATATCTCAGGTCATCTGGTTTTGCTTTTCCCATCTCCTTCTCAGGGGTCAAGGTGGGAGACATCTTGTTTCACGCTCTGTCCGTGGCATCTGGTGCTTCACGATTATAAAAAAATATAGCGAAAGAAACAGTCACTGGTCATATAAATGAGTAAAAAAACCAAAACACCTTTTATGAAAATAAATAACTGAAAAATAAAATAATATTTTCAGTGGAAAAAGATACAAACCGAATTTCCTCTCAAATCTCTCCAACGAACAGCATACTTTTCAGGACTATCATAAAACCTTCTCATGCATTTCATTCCCAACATAAGACTTTTATTTTTTTTATTCAGGTTGTTTAGAAGAACACTCTTTCAATGATCAAGTGTTGATGTTTCCTCAGCAGAATCGCTCCAAGAGAAAAAAAAACAGTAAAAGTTTTTCCTGAACACGTTTGGGATTTAGAAAGAAAACAATGCATTACTTAATTAGTTATTGACTAACAAGAACAAAATATTTATTAAAATGAATAGGGAAGTAATAAAAATGGAAGAGAAGGATAACATTCATTTTCTACACAAAATAATTATTTCGGAAAACAGTATTACCCCATAATATATTGCAAATATTTTGGGACACCCTAAGATAAAGATTGGATAAAATAAATTATGTGACATGCTCACGACTGTGTGAAATTTAAGTAAGAATTATCAAACACTAATACGAAACAGATTTCTCTAAATCTTAAGCGGAGTCAAATTGCAATCACCTGTTCAATGGAAAAAAAAAAAAGAGTTAAAAGTTTTCATTGAAATCCAGAATTAATCACTAACCAAAATAATTTTTAAAACTTATATTTTCGGAACCGTAATAATATTTGTAGTATTATGACATTAATCATTTTTTCGAACCCTCTTTGGACCGTGAGGCGAAATTTGGCCAAATATTCTTATGATTGACAACGAACTCAAGATCAAGGTACATTCATAACTCACCAGTGCAATAAACAACGTCTAGTTATTTGTTGAATTTCTAATGACTTTCATGCATTTCAGGTAAGGAGTGATGCATCAATAACACTACATAAATAAAACAAGCTGTTCAATTACTTTTTCTTTATTTTCATAATGTGAACCCTTCAAAAACTTTTTCCTAAATGTACACATTTACACTTATGGCACCAGATTAACACAAGATATGACCATTGCGGACACTGATGATATTAAGGGGCTTTTCCAATGCTCATTTCCAACATTAAACTGGCTCACACATAAATATTTGTTTTCTTAAATATACACTAAAATTAGTGATAGAACAAATTGCAATAGTACTTACACAACTTTCTGACCATTTCAATGAATGAAGAAATATTTAATATTATGGGCTAAAATTGGCTACTCAAATTTCATTTTTTAATATATTACTCAAGAGCAGCTGCTCCAGAAATAATTTCAATCAACTCGCGAGTAATGACAGCCTGTCTCGTTCTGTTAAATGTTAAAGTAAGCTTGTCAATCATTTCTCCTGCATTTTTACTGGCGTTATCCATAGCAGTCATGCGAGATGACTGTTCGCTGGCAGCAGATTCCTTCATGGCATAGAAGAGAAGGGAGGCCAGAGAAAATTCCAAATAGCTCTTAACAACATCGTCATCCAAAGAATCGTATATAGGCAACTTGGGAGCTGAAGTCACAGTCTTCAGACTGTACAATGGAAGATTAGAGGTAGTGTATGAGACAACACTCTTAAATTTATTGTAAATAATTTTACCAGATGTGAATTCATATTCACTGGACAGAATTACATTAGCCAATTTAGCCGCATCCAAGAAGGTGGGTGGTTTACGCCCAACTTCATTTGCGACCACCAATATGTTATTACCAAACTGCCTTTGCAAAATAGCCCGAGACTTATCACCTACACAAATTACTTTAATACCGTCTCCATTTTCCAACAACTCATTCCTGATGGTACGGGATACTTGTGTGTGGACTGCACCACACAACCCTCTATCAGATGTGATGGCAACAAACAACCTTCCTTGTTTCTCTTCGGGAGGAACTACTTCAGCTTTCTCAAAAAATTGCGAAGCTCCCTCGCCATACGGCTTGGCTGCCCGGAGATCCCGCTCGGCGCGCGTGTACTTGGCGGCCGACACCATCTTCATGGACTGGGTGATCTTTTGAATATTTTTCACAGATTTCAATCTAATGGAAATCATTTTCAAAGTTGCCATGCCTCGAACCTGCTGCTGTTGCTGACCCAGCAGGGGCACAATTTTTCCACATCGGCCCAACATTTTGCTGGTTACTCTGAAACAGGTTAAAGTAATGAAATATTTGGGTGAACTATAACAAACGGGAGCCGCATCATAAACACTGCTGGATATGCTGAGGGCACTTAAATTGAACGAAATACAATAATAATGTTGATACTGAGAAATTGTTTAAATGCCAACCTTTTCCCAAGGGCAAAATGGGGCCAGACGTCTCCTCTGGGCTGCCTCGATCAGCCAGCTTCTTCTTACGGAAGGAAGTTGTAAAATGGCTGACAACCGTAGGCAAAGTGGCATTGCTCACTGATGCTTCAAGCTGTTTTATTTATTACTAGCCTCTCAAGTGTAATGAAAATACAAAAAATAAAAAAGAAGATTTTTAATAAAGCTCACCTTTGTAATTTTCTGATGCCCATAAAACTACAATTTATATAACAATATAGGTATATCTGGAGCCGCGAACTTTGAACGGATGTAGAGACTAGGATAAGGACGACGAGATGGAGGCACTGTGCAAGGCCGTCGAAGTCATAGTAATAACTCACTATCTTTGTCGCTGTAAATGATTTTAATATTTTATGTTGAATTATTTGTTTTCAAAAAGCTTATTGAGCGAATCGTAAATAAAATATATACTTCGGCAAGTACTTACCAACCCGCCACTGTCCAATGAAATTAATTGGTATCCACTTTTTTTAACATTTCGCGCGACAAGCTATTTGAAAACAAATAATTCAACATAAAATATTAAATTTTTATAAGGATCCACCAATGTGAAATATGTATGGAGGTATTAGCATTTGTCATTGCATTACTTTAAGAAAAACCTTAACTTATCTTATTCGTTTTAGTGCATCGCCTAAATAAATGCTTGTTTTTAAAAAGGTTTATTATTATTTAATTTTTGATTTCTAGTGGTTAATGACACATTATATTTATCGACTGTAGTACTTAATGATGCTAGGATTTTATAATGTTTCTCACTCAACCCAATTTATTTAAGGTCAACAGACAAAAGTAAATCAATTAAAAATAGATAAATTAGTACATACAATTTTCCATTGAAATATCATTGGATTCTAAAATATGGTATAATATTTTGGGGACAAGCACCAGAAACAAAACAAACTTTTTTGTTTACAGAAGATAATAATACGAAAAATTACCAACACTAATAAACTTTTTATGTGTAAACCATTATTTGAAAAGTTGAAAATACTTTCACTGCCATGCAAGTACATTTTTGAAACTTTGAACTTTGTAAAAAAAAGAAGGATCTACTAGACAAAGGACCACTCTATAGATTTAATTCCATTGTTCATGTTCATAACACTAGACAGGCCAGAGATATCCATCTGCCACAGATAACATCCACTCTTAGCCAAAAAAGCACTTATAATGCAGGTATACAGCTATATAATGCGTTACCACTAAACCTAAAAAACATCAATACTCTGAACCCATTAAAAAAAAAAAAACTCAAAACAATTCCTACAACAGAAGCTCTACTACCGTGTACAAGAATTCCTCAATGACAATAACTAATGTATGACCTACAATCTGTTGCAGGTAATCGTTAGAACAAAGGTGCAGAAGGTGACTCATGATGCAGGAAAAGATCCCACAACATTAAATTACACTGTTTTAGCATAAATGTAGACCTTGACATAAATTAATAAAATAAAATAATAGAATTCCTATCATAGATATCTAATAACCCTAGCCTAAATAAGTATTAATATTCTGTAATAGTAGAAAATAATTATATTTTATGTTAATTTCTACTAAATGAATATGGTTAAATGTATCAAAATTAATATAATATTGTAATTCTTATATGTAAATATTACAGTTTTAGTTGTTAGTTCTATGACTCGCCATATATCTTTGTTATGATCTATGTGTTTCAATAAAATATTATTATTATTATTTTAATTTCATCGATAACATTCACGAACAAAATCATCTATTTGATAACACCTAAATAAGCAATTTAAAATATTATTCATTATATAACTACATTTTTTAAAAATAAATAAATTTATTGTCAAAAAGCATCTATGAACCATTAAAAATCACTAGGTTTTGCAGGAAATAGTTAAGAATCTTTGAAAGCAACAAGTAATTTTAAAATAACTTTTACAGTTGCCCGATGATCAGTGAATAAGGTAAAAGTTGTAGCCTGAACACACTTTGCTGGGCGAGTTTATAAAAAGCAAATATTCCAAACTCCAATATCTCTAGGAACCTAGTCAAAAATTGAGTTGCAACTGCAGAAAGGGCAAAAGTACTAGCACAGTCCATTGGACATGATGGATCAGTGAAGAATTCCTATTGTCCTCCATGTGGTAATTTACAGTTTGTAGCTCCTTTTTTGACAATAAAACTATACATTATTATACAACATGCAGATCCTTCATAGCATTTGTTTGTGCTCATATTGAGTGACATGCAGGGAAAGATTTCTGACAGCAATTACAAAATGTAGCTTTTGAATTTTCCAAGGTTGCAATATGTTCTATTAGTATTATAACTCGCAGCTAACTTTTTATCTTATCTAGGAACTTTTGCTGNCTGCCTTAGGGCCCTTGATCGGAATTGATGGGATGGTCCCTTGCTTGCTTCCGGAGAGTAAATTAGTTTATTGTCCTCCACGTGGTCATACGCAGTTTGTACTGTTTTTTGACAATAAATTTTATTATATTATATTATCATATATGTCCCAGTATGCGTTAAATGTAAACATTTTTCCGTAACGACCTTCTCTCGAGATGATAAATGTAAACAGCAAAAGTACTGCACTCTTGTTTTTTGACAATAAATTTATTATTATTTATGTTTAAAAATTTTTCTTCATTCAGCTACCATTTTATCACTTAGAATCTAAATCGTTAACTTTAAACTAATTATTTTTCTCACCTATGAAAGTCTAAATAATTACAAGTCAGCAAAAGCAAAAAAAGTCTTCTGATGCTCCTCTCTACTTTCTAGAGAAGCTACGTTCTTAAACTTCATGAAATGCAAGAGAAATGAACAAAATGTAAAACACGTCAGTTTTTTCAACCGCAATGAGTAACACTGGGTTCCACCAAGCGAAGTAAATGAATTAATGAATATTGCTGATATAAGAAATAAACTGTCTTCACAACATTACATGTATCAAGGGTCTCAAGAAAAATGAACGCAAATAAAAATAGATATTTTTTAAAATTTGAACATTTATCAAATCATCAATGGAACAGATGTGAAATCTTAAATCATACCAACAGCATTAAATGAAATATTTCAAAAGCATTTACACTCAGCATTCAGATCTTCCCCATGACAATTTCTAAAAGTACACATTGATCCAACCAAAGGTTAAAAAAAAAGCTTATCAGTAGAAGATAAGTCATTAATTATACAGATCATGTAGAAATTACTACAAATTGCAGCTAAAAACTACTTTTCTCCAATCTCAAAAACTGTTGTGTCTCATTTCTTCTTCCTCCATTATATAGGACATAGTATGGCAGAGTGTCTTAACGTTACGTATAGTGGAAATTCTTCCACGGATTTTGCAAAATGTGCGATACCCTTGTGGTCATACACAGTTTGTAACTGCTTTCTAGACAATAAATTACTTTTTATAATACCAGTCCTTAGCCCTTTTATTCAGTATGATAAAATTCACTTCACTGTTGTCCCCCCGCTTTGGTCTTCCATTTATCATTTTTTCTTCCGTATCTCCTCTCTTTCACAAATAAGCTCTCGTTTAAAATGAAGCCTCAAAATCTTCAAAGAGTCACAGTTGTGCGATAGGCTTTGCTTTGGAAGACCCTCCTTCACATTTCAGTTCATTAAGTTTCTTTAAAAGAAGACAAACCCAAGAAACTTAAGAGTACTTGTCACTTTTCTATTGCTAATTAAAAACCAATTTAAAAAAAGTACTGAATTTTGTTTAAAACTAGGAAAATTAAAAAGGGTGAAATAGAAAGAGTTGGTATCATCTTTACAGCAAATTTGGAAATAAAAACTTCAAATTACAAAACGATCTTAGTAAGAAAGCATTTAAAGAGGAAGTCCGTACTGTAAAAGTGAATGACTCAATCAACAAAATAAGAAAGCCAGATAACAAGAGTAAAGCTGTCTTGTAAATTATAAATAAAGTACAGAGTAATAATGCAACACCAATTGAAAATATAGTTTTGGAACATGAGAACAAGAACATTGAAGATCCGCATACTGTATCGAATCTACTTCACAATTATTATTTGCTTCTAATTTGCCAATAATTCTACACATACCACCTCCAATACCAACACAACTTTTCTACAACCTGCAACTGAGATCGAGCTTAATAAAATTAGTAGTTTTAAAAGTAAGAAGTCGGTTGGTACGGATGGAGTATCCGTAAGGTTGGTTAAACAATGTAAGGATACATTACTGAGATCACTAGTTCTGCTGATAAGATAAATAATTCCTTGTGTCTAAAAAGAAGCATACAAAGACCCATTTTTTAAAAAATGATGACAAAACGAATTACAGACCAATTTTATAACTTTCCTCTTTTAGTAAAATTCTAGGAAAGACTAATACAATGAGATTAGCAACTTTATAGAAAAAAAAAATACTCATAAAATTCGGCATGGATTTAGAAAGAACGTGTCTACCAGACCTGCTATGGCAGAATTTATACACAATGTAATGCAAGAATTCAAAAATGGAGACAAAGTCCTTGGAATCATGCTTGACTTATCTGAAGAATTTGATTATGTAAACCATGGAGTACTTGTAGGAAATTTAAATAAATATGGTATTAGGAGAGTGGTATTTAACTAATGACTTCCCATCTTCAAAATCATTTGCAGTGTACGGAAATATAACATGACGATGGAAGGGTAGTAAATGAACACAAATCTAATTGGGAAATTGTGGAGAAAGGAGATCCTCAAGGATCAATTTTGGGTCCCCTGTATGAAAATAATTTGCCCAAGTAAGGAAAAATAAATGTAGTAACATACGCTGACAACACCTCTACAATGTGTGGCAATGAAACACTTTCAGACCTTAAACTGACTGCAAACCTTGGTTTACATTCTATTATTGACTATTTCAGAAACCTTAACTTGCAATGTAATTTAACCAAAACAAATTTTATACATTGTACTCTGAGTAACACTGCTGAAGCTCCAAATCTTGATATTGAATTTGATATATCTGTAAAATAAAGCAAGTTGAAGTACATCAGTCTTGAGGAAATATACTAGATACAAACTTAAGCAGGGAGAAGCATATTGATAATTTATGTAAAAAGATTATATAGCAAGTTTGATTGCTTAAACAATTAAAGAATTTCTGCTGCAGGGAACTATTAATACTGTATTTTGTATTATGGTGTTGTCATATAAGATTGAACTACAGGGGTGCACCACTATAAACTTCATGTACACAGAATTTAAAACAACAACAAAAAAAGAAGTATAAGAATCATTTTTAGACTCAACTATGTACAATCACACAGAAAAATTTATCAAAGTCAAAAAATTTTTACTCATAATATCCGAATGATGTTAATTGGAATCACTTCCGAATTCATCAACAGAAATCAGGTGCTCTGTAAGAAAAACTTTTGATTTTTGATTTTTAACACTCAAGAGACATGATAAATAGACAGCATATTTTTTATCACTTGCAAAAATAAAATTTTGTCAGGAAGTGTCAATATGCTTTGGAGTATTGGTTATATTTGGGGTGGCAATTGTTTATAATTTAAGCTACGATGCTTTTCTTCATGGCCAGATTCTCTCTCCTACCATCACTTCACCATTTTGCAAGAAAAGTTGCTGTTTATCTTGTAACTCTCTGTGTATTTGATGTACGTGTATATGTTTTTGTGTGCAGTGACGATGCTCAAAAACTCTCCTTGATAAGATTCATATAAGCAAATCAATAAATTATTTATTTATTATTAATATTATTATTATTATTACCATAATCGAGACGTTCACGAGGAAATTTTCGAAGGAAAGGGAGATCAATCATTTAGATGTGTCAATTAATTATCAACTTTTTAAGAACAGATAAAATATTTATAATCAATTTTCCAAAATAAAAGTTGTCAATTTATTCATGGAAAATAATACTTAACAAAATAAAATGGATGTCACTCTAAATAATCCTCTGGATACAACAATAAAAAATAAAAACAATCTGATGGCAACCTTGATGTTGTGGAAAATGTTTCGAGTGATATAGTTTTTTCTTGTTTAGTTAAATTTGATCTTATGAGGCAGTAATTGGAATGGTTTTGAAAACAATCAATAAAAGGCATTACTTTGTAGGGTCACATGCATTGGGCTCAAATCACTCATCGTAGTGCTTACTTCTAAAAGTATCAGAATATCAGCATGAAACATTGAAATAAAAACTAACAAACAAACAAACAAACCATTTATAGTAAAGAAAAATAAACTCTTATCTGTAAAGCCGTTTTCATTTCTAGTTAATTAATTCCCACGAATCAAACTTTAAAAAATCTTAAAAGAGTTAAGGAGACTTGAATAATGATTTAAGTGAAAGTTTAATATTTTTATTGCCAATTCAAGATAAGATGAACATGTTTCCAATAGAAAAGACATCAATATATTTATCTCAAACACAAAATGTCAGAAGAAACAAATTGATCATTAAAGCACCACAATCAAGGAGGAATGATTTGGTTCAACACCAAAAAGTGCGACCAGATTTATAATTATAAAATTCTCCTTCACGTTTGAAGTGGCAATCAATCCAAAGGAAATGTGGAACAAGATACAAAGTACACACACGCAATGCCATCAATTTCCACAATAAAAAGTTCATTCCGCTTCACTTGGAATCCAATTTCTTGTTGGAAGTACAGTATATACAAAAGTAATTAAAACATTTCAATACACAATAACCACGACGATGTATTTTTCTCCTAATAGAAGATAATATTCTCGTCATCCGGTGTTTAATATTTTCCAAGACCTATACACACAACCGTCCGATGTTACGCCGACAGAGCAGTTTCAGAGCAGTATTCCTCTGATTAAAATCGTAGAAGACAGTACAGGCAGACATTTTATTACGCAGGGGACAACATATTAATCACAGGTACTACCAGTTAATGATCCACCTTTAAAAACCCACTTCACAAAGTATATGTTAACTCTTAATTTCAGCTCTTTCAGGTAAATACACATCTTTCTTATATACACACAATAAAGGTGAAGCTGACAATTAGGAACTAATATATCTCGTTTCCATGGCAACAAAGCTGAAAACATTAACCCAAGAAGACTCCGTACATCTCATCCCAAAACTAGGAGGAACACAAAGCCCTACGCTGAGTTCGGTCACAGATCCATCGCAAAATACACCTAAGATCGTAACGCTTATTTGTTATATCCCAAGAGATTGCCTAGGCCGCCGGCACCTTGTTGCAGCTGACGCATCATGTTTTGCAGTCCAGTCATACCACCTGGAAATAAGATTGATCCATCAGTACGTGTACCGTGCACATTTATACAAAATAAAATTCCTCGGATTCGGATTCGGGGTTGATACTGAAGGCAGTCGCACGCCCTCGTCTCAAAGGGCGAAGGAATGCGAAGGAGGCAAAGTCAACAAACAAGAAGAACATTACTCTAAGCGTAACTTACAACTGAGGAAAATCCTTATATTATCAAAAAAAGCTTTCTATTATTAAAGTGATTGGGGAACGGTAAAAGACAAACTCAAACAAGTACATTTTCAAGCACTGCACAACAAAACTCTTCTAAAGATACATTTTTCAAGTATTCAGAGTCATATAAATGTACAGTGTGTGTCTCATTTTTGTTTACTTTTAATTGTAATTGAGGGGTTACTCTAAAAAAAAGGAAATAACTAAGAAAGAACATTAATCTAATTGTGCTGATTTTGTTGAAAATTGTTAAATCAAATATAATTCTCACAATTAAGAATAAATGAAAGACGTGGTGGGTGTTGTCTACTATTAAAATATTTATTCAGGTAGTACTTTCGTCAGCTTAGCTGCCATCTTCAGTCTAAAATAAAACGAAATACAAAAATATAAACAATATAAATTCTTGTACTTTGCATTCTTACGTATTATTTATATTTTTGTATTTTATTTTATTTTAGACTGAAGATGGCAGCTAAGCTGACGAAAGTACTATCTCAATAAATATTTTACTAGTAGACAACACCCACCACGTCTTTACTAGTATCGCCTCACCGACATCCAACTAATTCTCAAAAGTCATAAATTCATGAAAAGTGGCCATCTACAGTAAATAAACTAGACTTAATCTTCTTTCTATTCTTTCCTATCTATAAGGCAGAGAGGCTATAAATGCAGAAGTGAATGTTTTGAATCTGTCTCAAATTAGCCAGAAGCATAACATTCAAATGCATCACCGTTATGACTTGTATGAGCACTACAGAAAACTTTTCTCAAGTTAGTCACTTACTACAATATCTAATAATTTATGAGCGATTCACACATCAGCCGCTACTGAGAATATACAATCACTTTAAATGAGAAAATCAGAGGTGGTATGTCCCCAGAATTTCTCTTTCAACACTTGTAAAGAAAGAGAGAGAGAGTTTCTCACCCATATGATGTAAAACTCTTGGATCCATCATTTTCGCCATCTGCTGGTTCAACTTGGTCATTTGAGCAGGGTTGACGTTCTTTGCCATATCGCCGCCTTTGAACAAGCCCTTAATTCCACCCATCTTCTTGACAACAGCCGCAAACTTGGTGTATTGAGAAATAAGGTCCTTCACTTCCTTCTCAGTTACTCCGGCGCCTTGGGCAACTCGTATCACTCGACCACTTTGCTTAGTAAACAATTTGGCTCCGTCTCGGTTATCAAGCTCTGCAATAAACACCAAACGGACAAGTAAGTCAATCGCACTATTTTCAATACAAAGTAAATTAATCCGGTTAAGATTTTTCAGCCCAATTAATTTACTTGGAAATTACTTTAACACATTAAACATCATTTCACTATGATTTTATTTGGTCTTTATCCATGCTAAAAACATACATACATACATACATACATACATACAATTATAAATAAATATTTGAAACAAGCATATAACAGCTCTACAAAATATTATTTATCAATCAACGACATTGTCAAGTACCAACATTCATTTCACAGGTTTTTCACAAACTAACCATTTCCCAGTTATCACAAGATGTCAAAAATCGAGAGAAAACGATACACCAAAAATAGTTGATAAAATACACATCTCCGTGGCAGTTTGAATCCCGACCTCCATCCTCAAAACATGACGTATATGAAAAACATATTTTAATATAAAGATGTCATTATATATTTACGATTTCACTGAGCAGAATTTATTCAAAATGTCATCAATTTTAACAAGCTAAAAAAATAATTATATTTATGCCACCAAAGAAATGAACTTTTGTCCAATAACCCAAACCACAGGTATGGTTTTTGTGAATTTCCTACATCCAATACTAGTAAATGAAATCTTCCAAAAACCAATGTTTCTTCTTTATTCCCAGGACTATGGAATTAACACACTTCTTGGGCATAGATGGACAATGACATCAAGGTGCCTAAAATGTTACAATATTTTTCCAAATGTCTTTTTATATATCCAGTAATTTTTCTAGACATTTTCCAATACTTTTAGGAATGGCTATAAAATATTTTGTTGCAAATTTGATAGGGAGAAACAATAACACACGTTATCAAACAGACAGTGAAAGACGTCACCCGACAGCAGTGACTTGGCCTCTCTTTCGCCCATCCCAACGACTCTGGGGAAAGAGGCTGACAGAGCAAACAGAGTTTGTACACATTTCAGTTTCACTAGTCGGTAGTGATTTTTTTTTAAACAAAAAGGGTAATGAAAATTTGATAAAAAATTAATAAATAATTTCATTAGCAATTTGTAAATGTTTTGAAAAAGTTATGATTCTTCCCCATGCTGGTGTTATTACTTCAGTGTTCCTTATTTGCAAATGAGAAACTAAGTGCACCGCACTTTATTAATTCCGTAATGCACCAACTCCTGGTTAACTGGTTAACAGAATCCCAGATGTGTTCAACTTATCCCTCCAAGCGTTCACTCTGTCCCGAGGATATCCAAATTAAAAGAAAACAAAGAGAAATAATGAGGGGAAGACACAAAATTGATTACAAGGTCTGATTACAGCCACTGGTGGTGATGTGGCATCGTCCGCACAAACAAACACTGAATCGCTCAACAGTAGGGTGTGGGTTCCAATCCCTGTCTGGACGGTGAAGGACAAGTTTTGAACCAACATTTCCTACATCTACTCCTAGAGCAAAGTCAGTTCGGTACCTCATGTTCTTCAGCAACAATCTCATTGACGTAAGGATACAAATATTTCTCAAAACTGTTATTTAGAATTAAGGGAACAAGTTAGCATTTTCCTTTCATTTTTAAACTTCCCCAGTATAGACAGAATTAATCCTCAAATATCATCCCCGACTAGCATTTTCAGCGGGGGTTGGTTTCACGGTGAAAGACCTATTAATGTATTTCAGAGTATAATTCCATAACAAATTGAGAATCACACTTAGTACTTAGATAGATTTATACAATTTATACATTGCTCACAGTTAGTCCAGATACAAAATTCACCAACCATCATATTATGAGAAAACGTTGTTTTCCAAAAATCATAACACGGCAAAAAGGAAAGAAAAAAAAGTTGAAACTTTGTACAACAAAGTTCAACAAGTTTGTCTCCTTTTGTAAAAAGTTTCATAAAGGAAAAAAAAAATTTGATAAGGCAAAATTTTAAAGCCTGTTACATGGCAAAATGTGCATCAAAAACAGTAACTTTGAAATAGTTCTCACAGCAAAATAAAGATTAATTTATTAGTTGTTCTTTTTACATGTAGACTAGTGCAAACTAATAAAATACAGAAAATTTTGGTGTAACAAGTATTTCCATCATGTGCTTGGTTAAAAGTTCATTGACCTTAAAACTCAGTGGACAACAGCGCGTCGCAGTGTCACTATTGTTGATTTAATGTCATCTATAGATGCCCTAATTATAACAACAAATTTAAAATATTATAATAATTTATAATATTATAGTTCTTACTTACTATTCATCTTACGTAACACGGATAAAAAAGGTATAAAAAGAGGTCATTTACAAACTTAACAAAACTACAAAAAAATTAACATCTTTGTTTAAATGACAATATCTTTGTTAATTATGAATTTCCTTTTTTTAAAAAATTTACTTGTTAACAATTTCAGGTTCTAGGAGAATTGTACCCAAAATTTGGAATATCAATGACTGTGTATATGGGGAATTGAATTTTGAAAAAGTTGTATAATTCCTCGAAGTGGCATTCGTTGAACAAAAGTAAAAAAGCTTTTGCCTTTTGCCATATAGAGAAGGATAAGGATTCATTTGAGTTTAAATTTTTTAATATCACACATTCACTGCACACCTCGACTTAACTTGCACATATAACTAACTTCGTATAATTTATAGTGAAATAATGATAAAATATGATGGAGTAAATGAGTTCCCTTGTTTTTGTTTTTATTGAACTTGTAGTTTAATGAACTACAAGTTTTTAGTTAATTTATCAAAACGCTGTTGTCACTAAGACTCATGAAAATAAAATATTTGTCATATCATGGAAAATTCATTAAATTTTATATTTTAGTAAATGCAATTTCATGGGTTTTCAAGAAAACTCAATAAAAATGTCAATATCTTTGTAGCTGATAAAAGCTACCAATAATTTGAATGATTATCCTCATCTTAGTCTTCTCTTAGTGTAAGCGGCATTTGGGTATCTCAATTTGTTTAGGAAGTATTTGACAGTTTACCTCCATCGTTCATGCTGTCCATTATTGTCATGAGTTTCTTGAGTCGTGCCATGGACTCTTGTTCACTGCCTTTCGATAAGGTGTCTTGACTGAAGCCAGGAATCATGCCCTAGACCCGCACACAAAAGAATAATATTTTTTGAAGTGTAATAACAAAGACCAACAAACAAACGCAAGAAAAGCGTTGCATTCTCACCATAATCTGAGTGATAGGTCCCATCTTCATTATGTTTTGAAATTGCTCATACATATCTCGCAAAGTGAATTGGCCGTGTTTTATTTTCTCAATAAGTTCTTCATTTTCATCTAGTTTCAATTCATTCACTTTATCTATTAGTCCCTCTATATCACCCATGCCTAGAAGTTTGCTCACAAACGGTTTTGTTTTAAACGGTTCAAAATCATCTATATGCTCACCGGTACCAATGAAAATTATAGGGCTCTCTGTGGCAGCAACCCTACAAAAGCAAATACAAACAATGACACCTTTGTCTAATAATGTCTACGAGATCCATAAATAAGACAACAGAGTGAAGATCACAGGATGCAGAAAAGGATATCAGCTACATCAACAACAGCTACGATGTACGAGTAAAAGGAAGACGGTGAACAGATATTTCAAGACGTCGTTAAGTAGACATCACTGGGTCTTCAAAAACAGTTTCCCTTCTTTCATACGAGACCCACTCGAAAGAATAAAGTTAATTATTAATCTTTTGTCAAAATATTCTGGAAGAATGAGTATGTTAGTGTAGATGGTGGGTCGTGAAGTGCAGAGCGCGAAAGGCGTAAATCGAGTGTTTGAGTCATCAATGAAACAATTGTGCAATAAGTTTTTATCAATTATTTACATATTTCAGGGTAAAATGTTTTTATATTTAATACTTTAATATTAGTTGAATCGAATAGTTTAATGATTTTTTAATTCAGAGCTCTGTGATATGAATTTTTTGTTTTGTATTTCCTTATATTCTGCCATCGGATAAGATCTGCCCATTTGTAGTAAATAAATATTATTAGCACAAAAAAAAAAAAAAAGGAAAGAAAGAAAAAAGGTCAAATGAAGTTTTAAAAAGATGTCAACAGGGATAATGAAATACACCAATGTAAGGAGAAGCACTACTTACGCACTAAGTGCACCTCCACCTTTCGCATGTCCATCTAACTTTGTAACTATAACGGAGCCAATATCCACCTTTTCTTTGAATGCTCGAGCTTGGGCTTCACATGCTTGACCAATGGTTGCATCCATAACGAATATAATATTGTCAGGTTTCTGATGATTATTAAATATGAAAAAGTAGCATCAATACAAATGATCAAATAGTAAGTTATCACAGAGAAAGCATCACACTTACAATAGCATTAGCAACTTGTAACATTTCCTCAAACAGACTTTCTTCTTGCTTATGTCGGCCACTAGTATCTACGATAATTATTTCAAAACCTTCCTTCTTGAACATTTCAACACCATCTTGAGCAATCACTACAGGATCAATTTCAGTGTAACTGCAAGGAAACAAAAGTAACTAAATCTGCAAACATTACAATACGACTACTTGAACTTGAATAACTAATTTCATTCATAATCCTATCAGAACAACTTCTTTAGCTGAAGGAACTATTTCCAAATCTTAACAAATGATAGTGTTTTTTACCTGCCATAAAATGGTATTCTGGCTTTGGTCGCATTTTGTTTCAACTGGTCGTATGCACCAGCACGAAAAGTATCAGCGCATACAAGACAAGCCTTCCAATTTTTCTTCAAATAATGATACGCTAACTTTGTACACGTGGTGGTTTTGCCAGAACCTTGCAAACCTACAAACATTATTATATTGTGTTTTCCTTTCACAGGTTGGTAAGCTTTAACTCCAGGGTCAACAAGCTATGGATAAATACAAGTTAGATTTAATAGTAGAAATAAATAATTATGTTTCATAAATAACAACACAAACTGTTAAATACCTTCACCAACTCCTTGAACACTGCACTTTGAATCATCCTACGTTTGTTAAGCCCACCAGCCATCTCATCAAAGTCAATAACAGCACACACATTTTCACGAAGCTTTTTGACAAGTCTTATGTTAACATCAGCTTCCAAAAGAGCTGTACATATCTCTTTTAGCATAGATTTCAACACCTAAAAAATGGAGATTTTAAAATGTTTATGACAGTGATAGGTTAGGATGTTACAAAAATGCATTTAATAACAAATCTTCAGTGAATTTACAATTAAACAGAAATGGAGAATGATTAAATAGATAAGTATCTTGTTCCTAGCTAAATATGCACCTCATTGCCCTAGGCTGCATTACTGCCATTGAATGACAAAGGAAAGACAATTCACAAGTGACAAATTGACAATTCACAATATTTATGAAATCTAAACGACAAATACCAAAACAAGCAAGTAACCACGTTAAGACAATTGGATGATGCGACTAGCAATTAATTTTAAAACAATTTTTTATATCGTCTACACAACTTCTCGTAATGACTAGTCGATCATCAAAACACAACTCGGTTTTTACCTCTTCATTGATAATAGTAGCATTGCTCATAGACCGCAATGCGGAAGTAATTTTACGCCCAAGATCTGCTAAAACCATCTTGACTTATTTGACAATACACTGAGCGACAAAAATTAGAAAACAAATATTCGGAAATATAACATATGCTTTACGAAGTTATGACAAAACTAGAAATCGGTCCAACATTTCCAGCCGTGGCTACTACGCTAATCTCACGCAATCCTACAGAAGTGGAACGTCACTGATGACGAAACAATTAATCGTGGGATCGTATCATTGATGGAATGAGTTCACAGAAATTTTTTTTATTTTTATTATATTAGTTACTTAGGACCATTTATCGATTTAAGACGGAAATTGAGCTCCCATTTGACTGACAATTTCCACGTGTATTTCATAAAAGCGACACAAGGGGAAGACGTAGAACGAGTAATGCGACGTTGCCGAGTGTACATGTCGATGCCAAATTAACTATTACATAGCATTCTTTACTTGTAATTATTATTACTGAAAAATGACAATTATTATTCAATGTTCCAGTGACGAGGTTGCAACTTCGATATTGACTGCGACGTGTGGAAGTGATGCTAACAGTGTTGCATTTACCACTATGCCCGGGCCTAGGGGCGCACGCTGAAAAAAAAATTAGTTAAACAACATATTTATGGTAAGTTGAGAAAGTCGGCATGCATCTTCTGTTAGTTTTTAAATAAAAAATTTATTATTATTTCATTAATTATGTATATAATGCGGTCCAGTTTCGATGAAATTCTTCTCTCCCATGTATAAGTTACTTTTGTACACACTCAACCGCTTCTCCCACCAGAGAGTGAACTTTATACACGATGCTCGGAAATGAAAAATATACTGTTATTGTACCGGTCATATTTAATATTGGTTTATCAGGCAAAACGAGAGTAATAGTGTATTTTTTAAGGACATCTTCTATTTGGCCTCTTAACGAACGGTATTATATTTATTAAAAGCACGTCTTATTTTCTTATTTTCGCTGTTTTATAGTGTCAAAAATTGGATTGTAATAAATAACTAAACAATAGAAAAATAGCATTTGGATAAAAAATGTAAGATCAATTTCAGATATCGCGGATATCTTCTTCTACATACACAAGTCAAAAAACTATTACTTAAATGTTTTTAAAAATATATGTTTATAGATGTTGATCAAAAACAATTTTGATTGAATAATTAAAACAAATTATATTTAATTTCAAGTCTGTTTTTGTAAAATTTTTGGGACGTGGAGGTCTGTGCTTCACATAATAAGTGTACACGCGTCTTTTGTGTCGTATTTTAAGTTGCTTTAAATACTTTTTATGTGCAGAAACCACCACGTCCCCAATTTTTGTAATCTCACATAAATATTGATGAATTATTTTGTTTCATAAACAATTGCAAATAATAAACTCGATTTTATTTATATCTAATGCCTCACGTTGATTTCTTCGTGAACCTGGTAACTTTTAGATTTTTTATATCCATAATTAGTTGCTGAAGAATGATAAAGTGTGGGTTGTTATCTCTGCTTTATTTATTATGATGTTCGTAAATACATTTCGGAGATATAATGTTTTTACGCATAATATTGTCAATTTTTTCTAGCTATGTAAGAAACATAATTATGTAAAACAGAGAAACATGGAGGTTTGCGTACATAAAAGTTTTTTGCACATATATTTTTTAATATTTTTTTCATGCACATAAGAACTGAAAAAAATATAAAAAATATTATGGACAATTATCCTTAATACCGAGGTGTTTGAATAAACAGAAGTTAGCTCTGTTATCTCTAAATATATTTAGTTTCTTTCTCTGTCAGCAAATATACGTCATTACATGCAATGCATCTTGGAGTTTTGACCCTTACGTGTTTCTCATGAATGTCATCGACGTGAGTATTGCCAGATACTAAGTAACCGCGAGTATTCGTGGACACTCTCCGCAAGAGGTCAAGCCGGGGGCCCGGTGCCTTATGTATGTCTTAGCGGAAGTTCTCATGCATGTTCTTCTCGATATATGCGTATGTCTATGTTACTAATGAAAATGTTAATACGTCGCCTTATATTGAAAAGTCAGTCTCTTTTGCTAGTCGTCGTAGGTCGTAGAGTACAGACGTGTCCTTTCTTGGGTTAAGTTAATAAAGAATAATTTCACGTATATATTGTCTATTTTATTCTCCCATTTCCAATACGAAGAAATGGGCGCGGGCGAAAATTTATAATGGAAATAAAATAAATAAATAAATGTCATTCCATCTTACAAAATGTTGCTTCATTTTAAAAAATATTATGATGTATCTTTATTTTGTGCATTATATTTATCTCATTGTAGATATTTGTAGATGACCTCATTCGTATAAATAGTATATTTGTAATTTTTATTCTACTTTTGCACTTTTCCCTCTCTCAGAGAAAGATAAAATCTTTCGATTCCGATTCGGATGAGAAAGAAGTAATCGAATAGCGCGCCAATCGGAATGCAGGGAAGAGGTAGTACTTCAATTCGCCACTGGGAGCAGGGCATGCAACATTCGACGAGTAGAGTCCATTCAGTCTGTCAACGCAAGACGTGAAGCTCCGTTGTTCTCTCCTTTCCCCACCACAAATACCGCAAAGTGTATCACGAATTTTAGATCGAATCTAACATTTACGTGACTTTAAAATACTTTTCATGTGAACATTGTTCGATTGTTTGTGATTATCGCGTCTCCACGCTTTCTCTCCTCTTCTTTTTCTTGTTCTCTATTTATCATCAATTGGAATCGAAATTCCTTTTCAACCATTCTGAATGTCAATGTGAGTTTTGGCTGTCTGTCAGTTCGCAGCTGTAGCCAGCTGTAGCCGTCTGGCGACTGAATGGAAGGAAACAGCTGCCTGCAGCGAGTGGTGGATCAATAGTCGAAGCAGAGGCTGCAGCCACGGAATGGAGGGCAGTGGATTTCACTTCTAAATCGCATTTCACCATTCATCAAGTAATCACTATGGACGATCCAATCGGTGAGTGCACCCATCGAAAACCAGAGTAATAGCTTTTATTCTTTATACAATTTTCTATAAATTTAGAAGATAAGAAATGTGAATCCTATGAAGGTGCGTAATTCTTGCGACTTTTCATATTGTGCGTTTGAAAGCACGAGGTCCCCCCCTTCGAAGCCCTAAGGCGTATTTTACAACCTCTAAAGCGAGAATTTTCGGAAGGGAACAAAACAAATAATTAATGTAACAAAGTGTTATTTTTTAAATGTAATATTTAGGGTGGATTCGTATACTTATATACTAATTGAAATGTTATTGCTTGTTATTTGGTTTTATGTTGTATTTTAACATTTGTCTATTATCACATTTAAATAATTAATTGAATATTCACATTGTATTCTTGAAAAGGTAGTTTACACAAATTATTAAATCTTATTTCCTTTAAAATATTGATTGAAAACCCAATAAGAAAATAATTAAATTATTTATTTACGATTCGAAGCAACCGTTGTTAGTGCTACTAAACAGAAAAAAGCGTCAGATGTTTTAAATCTCCAAGTACATGCTTCAACTGCAATTACGTACAATAGATCCTTCGTATTTATTTTTCATGAAAATGATATTAGGAAATATGGAAAGAGTCAACACTGTATTAATATTAAATAAATTGAGAGACACAGTTTTTTCATCTCCCTAAAACTTTTGTGTTTTTTAATGTATCTACACAAAATTTTGCATAGAGATTTATTGGCACGTGTGTTGTGTAGAATATCGTCTAATAAGTTCTTTTGCCTCTCCCCCCGCCCCACTCATTTGCTCAACAGCTTTCCTTAATGTCAGGGGGTTTATGTACAGTTCTCTCAACTCAAGCAAATGAAAAAAACCAACAACGAACATTTGCAGATGTTGAGGGAGATGAAGAAGAAAGGTTCGCTCTACAAGCTGGAATTGAAAGAGAAAACCACATTCACCCCTTCCCCCCCCCTCAGAGGAGATAATGCAGAAGGACGTGGACGGTTGAAGTGTCCCCTTCCCAGGAAAGAATTGAACCCGTTTGAAAATTTGTATTTTTTACGTTTAAATCGCTCGAATAGAGATAAAAACTGTCCATTTGATGTCAATTATACATTGTACTCGAAACCCAATCCAACCGTCCAATCCATTAAGTCTCCTTCCAGAAGGGAAATTGCAAGTGATTGAGAGGTGAGCATTGCATTGGTTCATTTGCACACGAAATTTCAAGTCGATCGCTCAACTCGTTAAAAAAATAATCAAACTAAAATTCCCCTCAGTTAGCCCTTTACTCGTATAGAGGTGAAACGCAGACTCACCTCTATGTCCAAAAGAAGAGGCTTCAACTGGCAAATGGCTGTTCTAGTGGTTTACGTTAGGACTCTCTCTCTCTCTCTCTCTCTTTGTTTGGTAAGCCCCGCCTATTGGGCAAGCAACCCGCAATGCTTACTCCCTGAGCGGGTGGCGTTCAGATACAAATTGCGTCGTCAGGTGACCGACCGCTCTACGCTCGGATTTATTCACTAGGAAAATAATTTTAAGTAAGTTCTTTTGAGGAACGAATTCATAGAAATTTTTTCATAACTTATTTAATTCGTTAATGTAATGAAATTTACGTGAAAAATAAATTAAGAAAAAAAAATTGTTAAATATTTATATTTAAAAAAAATTAATATTATTTTACTAGGACAGAGCAATGCTCGCATTCAGTCAATATAAGAATATTTCCAAGTATATTTGTATTTTTTTCAATTTATTTTACCGATGCATTATTATTTGTTATAATATCGATGACCATCCAAGTATTCCGGAACGTCGTCCGTACTACTCTGGGAAATGTGTCACTTGGTAGCACGTGTCGTGCGTTGCTTCAACGTAAGACTTTCTCCACGACCTCTGTGAGCAAGCGAGCGAGCGATAGCCGCCCAGCGCGGACGCCAGGAGGGAGTGAAGTAACTGCGATTCCTTCACACACTTTAAACATCGGATTTAAACTTACAATTGTTGCTCGTACAATAAGAGTGAGATATTAGTGAATTCTGAAAGGAATCCCACGCGTACAGCACGAACCAACACTGACCCATAGTCAGGTTCTTAACTCCAACTCTGATATTACGATCTCAGGAACTTCTCATTCGGAGAAGAAAGTCTTTAAATATGTTATTTTAGTCACAAAAAAAATCTATTAAAAAAGTCTCAAAAAGTTAATTCCAACGTTGATATCATGTAAAACATAAACTGTAAATAATTTTTTTAATTTCGAAAAACACTGAAATCCATTGAGCTGCGTACACAACAAACTGTATCAAAATACTAACCATTATCATCATTAATATTATCATTATTATTATTAAGTAGAAATAAATATTTTGCTTTGTTGGGTATATTGGATCCCTTTTATAAAGCTTTTGATAAAATAAAATAATAAAATTGCAGTAGACGCATCTATATTAATTATGAAAATTGTGTTCACAACTAACATGAATAACGCAAAATGCATTGAAAACACAAAGACGACGAGAAGTGTTTGCGCTTTTCCCTCTCCTTCTCTGACTGCGCGGAGGGAGGTCTCTCTTTGCGATGTGCTCTATAGAAATGGCGCGTCTGAATAGACTCTTCGCTAGCCTCTTGATGTCATCGGTTGGAGATTTAATTATCATCAGTGTGAAACAAAAATGTTATTTTACAGGATAAAAAAGAAAATATTACGTGAGATCCGGAGTCTGTTGCGTTCACTGGAACAAGAGAGAAGAAAGGAATTTGTGAGAGGGCTCGTGCCACTCTCTCCCTCTCCCCACAGAAAAATAGTAATAATAATAATAATAATAATAAAAGGAAGTTTGTTTTAGTGCAAAAAATTCACTATATGAGTATTGAAAACGACCAGACGAAGCAGTAAACACTTCCTAGAGGAGCAGAGAGCACAGGATATTTCACTCGCATTCCACGGAATTATCTTTTTCGTAAAAAAATCGTTTACTTTACTTTCGATCTCTCACATGTTCTTTTCTCCTCCTCCCTCTCGATAAAAGCTTCTGTGTAACTGTCTGTGTGTTTCAGTTTAAGACAAAACGCCGAAACGTTTTCCGTTTCGAGTGAATTTTTCCCTATTTTGAACTTACGTCGATCACTGGAGCAGGAAGGAACGAACAAATTAAAAATGTAGCTAAAGTACACGTTATTTTAAACATGTCATTTTCTAAAGGTTATTTATTAACATAGCAATTCAGTTAATGGATTTTTTTAAATAACGGGAAATGCTACTGAAGCTTATCTACATGATGTGATAGGAAATAGGATATGGATTAGATGGGCCGTTTTACTAACAACTTGACCCACGTGGAGCGGCAGTTACTAATAGTAATATAGTTATTGATACTAGGATTAATAGGAGATGGATTCCAGACACCCCCCTCCGCGATGATGAGTAAGAATGCTAGCGTGTGAGCCACAGAGAAGGTCTTAATGATGCAGCGAAATTGAAAAAGTTAATAAACACATTTTTCCGGTATATGTTTTAGTGGTACTTCTTTCGTTCCGCAGGCGTGGGAGGCGGAGGAGACTTGGAGGAAACTGTGGAGCAACTGCGCGCGCGTCTCGCCATGATGAAGCGGTTGGTGGCTGGCGCGGAGCAACAGAAGCAGCGTCTGCGACAAGGAAGCAACAGCTCCGCCGCGTCCTCCAACGGAGCGCTTCACACGCAGTCCTCCTCCTCCTCCTCCTCCTCACGAGACTCCATCATCGACGGCAAGTTCCTCAGCGTCGTCTTCGCTGTGGTTCTTCTGCTCATCATCGGCGTCTCCTCGTACGCCTTCCTCAACCTCTACTACGCCATCCTCAAGAAGTTCCCGCATCGAGAACACACTGAGCTCTAAACCAAAAAAACACAAGCCGTGATTGGCAGAGTGGCGGATCTATGGTGGTGGGGGCTATAACATCATCCCCCTTCACTGTCCAACAACTCTTGTATAAGAGATAAAAAATTGAAGTTGATAAATGGCATACCTTTAAAAGTGTTACCACATTAATAATTGTTATGCTGTAATTATTATTGTTATTAATGATAAAATTATTATTGTTATTAATGATATAATTATTGTTATTAATGATATAATTATTATTGTTATTAATGATACCAGATTAATGAATTTAATAATACCATATTTTTAATTGTTATTATTTATTTGATGAATTTTATTTAAAGGTAATTATTATAAAATTTGCATAGTAAAACCATAATTTTTAAACAAAAAATGCTCCCCGGTTAGCCCCCCCCCCTTGATTGCGGTGTAGATCCGTCACTGTGGCTGCGAGTATCGTCAGAGGTAGAAAACAGAATATCCACCCCCCCCACCCCCCGAGTCTTTTCCCAGACTCTGTAAGTCAGCGATCTCACAGATCTTTATCTTTCTCACAAAATCAATGGAATTCTACACTGAATTTCCTCACTGACTTTTAAAGATAAAGCAAAAGATCAAGGTAGATTCTATGAGAATTTTTCATAGGGATGTAATACAAATATAAATTGTCGTTAGTTATGTAATAGAATCTCATGTGCTCTGATCACCACTGCCTCTTGAATACTCGGAAACTGGCTGTGAGAATTGAATCACTCAAAACTCTTTCGTTCGGCACAAAACAGGAGTAAGTCTCTCTCTATAAGTGTTACGAGTGAGTCTCTATTGTTGTTTTATTTCTTCTTCGTAAAAAAACCTCGGTTCTTAGGTTTAAGGTTCTATCTCGGGGTGGTTTCTTTTTTTCACTAGGGATGACACGTAGTTCATAAAATGGGGGATCTATCAACAGAAACTTTCTTCAGCCTGCACCGCATTCAATAATGTTTGACGCAAAGGAATAATTTAAGTATCTAACTGGAACTAACTTCCACTTGAGAGCAAACAATCTGATTTAAACTTCGGCAAGTGATACGAGTAATTTTTATTTGAACAACAATTAAATGAAAAAGTATATTTTAACTTTGTCATGTTAGACATACATACAAGTATTATTAACACTAAAATTATTAAATTTAGTGATTAATTGTTCTATAAAATAATTCATTTTATTTTTCCAACAAATTTGACATTATTCACCAAATGACAACATTCTCAGCAGCTTGATGATCTTCTACTTTTCGAAATGTCTGACACCCGATCTCTAGCTTCAGAGTTATCTATTTAATGTTGCAAAAATTAATGAATGTTGTCATCCCAGATGCACCAGTTATACTTTCGCATATTTTATTTCACTTTTAATAAAGAGTATCCATAATGATCAGAAACTCATTGCTTTTGGTAAAGTATATAGTATTATTCAACTAATATATTGGTCTCATATAATACAATTGGTTATATTTTAGACAAATGAATCTTGCTGAGAGTATTAGCGTTAAGCCACAATCTCAGCAAAGATATCAAATAAAGGGTCCAAAAGCAAGTAAAAAGTCAAATCAAAAATGAAAATTGGTCAAAAGGTTGTGAAATTAATATTGTAAGGGTATATCACCTTAAAAGAAATTGCAATGTGTAAAACAGTTGTGTGCTTTCCTAATGGTGTCATGAACGTGAAAAATGCTCACTTTTTAATAAGAGACTACTTGAAGCAGATGGATGTACTCCCAAAATCTTTATTGAAAAGTATATATGGATTGGAAACTTTAATATTAAGTTATATATGATTTCTTCAAAATCAAATTGTTTTGAGTACATTTAGAGGAAGCATACGCTCCTAAATGAATTATTATGCATTTATTACTCGTTCCAACTCATTTTGTTACTTATATTATTTAAGTATAAAGAAGATATTTGCAAGAAAATTTGATTCTTCTGAAGGTTGTAGGTAACACACTGAAATATATATTGAGTTCCTTCAGATTTATTGTTAATATTGTATTTCGTTTGAAGATCTAAATAGTTTCAATTATTCGCTTTAGAATGACGTTTGGTTGCAAGTAGATTTGCATCAGTTTGCAACTTTTTGTTCTGTGACCTTAAATTGAATATATACTCAAATATACTAGAAACATTTTAAAGCATTATTTTAAGAAATATTTAGGGGTCCCAATAAGGCACAGTCATTTGATTTATTAAAATGACAAGCCTCTTGATCTAGTCGCCTGAATCAAAGCAATGTAGACCTTAGAATTTATTGTTTGTTTGGCAAGTTGTCGGAAACTTGTCCTTGAAATATATTCTATGGAGTGTCTCAATACACTTTCAATATTAACAAAAAAAGTTAGATAGGATATTCTGTAGTGAAGAGTATTATGAATTTTGTCATGAAATATTAAAATGATTGTTTATTGAATATGTTTGAAAATGATAAGAATATTTATGGTAATAATTATGAGTAAAGAGAGAGTTGCGAGAAAGTGCTCAAAGTACTATTTAAATAATATTATTGCTCTCTAAAAGAGAACTAGTTTAAATTACGTAGCAGTTAAAACTGAGTCAAAACAATGTCTGGAGTAAAAGATACATTTTTTTAGTACTGGAGTGGAAGCAAATGTAATACAATACTTGCAGAGACAAATTCAAGTGTCACAAAAAATGATATCACTTTCCATTCTTTCTATTGAAGAAATCCATGTTCCTACTACAATTAATGCAATCTGAAATATCTTCTATCATCTCCCTAAATCGTAGCATAAGAGATAATCAAACCGTTTCCTTTTCTTGCAAAGAAGAATAATAATTTTATTCTGATGATCATATGAGGATCGTAATGGGGAGAAATTCCCCAAAAGTAATGACATTACAATTAATTACGTTATGAAGACTTTACTGTGTGGAATTGCATGAGAATATAATTAATTATTTTTTACTTTTTTCAACTTTATGAATTTGATAATAATTAAAATGACAAAGGGCATGTCACATTCAATTTTTGGAATTTTTACTTTGTGAAAGACTTAATTGAAAACTAATACAAGTATTAACCAATATTATTTATCAGAGACCAGTAGCGGCAATTAGGAATCAAAAGTTGGGGGGCAAAAAAAAAATATTGACAATTTTCAAAAATGACATTTTCTGCATTTTTCCACTAAAAGTATGATTTAAACGATGAAATAAATCAAAGGAAAGACAATTGGTGATTATCACATCACAAGGATCTTGTAATTTTGTTTTAATAATTCCCAGTTTCAGATGGTAAAAGTGAAATTTTTATCTTTCCTTAAAAAAGTTGCGGGGGAAGGGCAACCACTGCAGACAAGCAAAAGCAGAAGTCGCTGCTGCTGCTGCTGCTGCTGCTGAAAGCGTTGTTAATTTCATCACTCTTAATTCCAGTGCTGGTTGTTGGATTTATTTTTAAGAATTATATATTTTTACCAACAAGTGTGTCTCTGATACCTGTTAAAGATTATAACTTTACTTATTTTCAGAAAAGATTCCTTTTTCAATTAAAAGAATCAAAATTTAAATCTTATTTCAGTTAACCCTTAGGCAGATTCATGAAGTATACGTATGATGTGATATTGTAACTCTCCTTCATTGATGGCTG
The DNA here is from genome assembly GCA_002313205.1 of Laupala kohalensis. NCBI lineage: Eukaryota > Metazoa > Arthropoda > Insecta > Orthoptera > Trigonidiidae > Laupala > Laupala kohalensis. The sequence goes on along the minus strand of NNCF01135648.1, from coordinate 198,733 downwards.
GCTGATACGCACACATTTTGGTTGCATTTCAACGTGTGGTAGAGGAATCACTCACTCCACAAACTAGATACTTAAGCAGACTCTAAAATATTCGATCAATCTTCTTTGTATGTGAACTTACTGGAAGTTATTTGTCTTCCTTTGGGCTTCCGTCGTCTGGGGGCTGCAGGTACTAAAACTCCAGGAACATCCAAATAGAAATAGTCATTTATTGCAACAGAAGACAACGACGCGACAAAAGTATATGTAGAGGGAAGATTATAATTGCTCATTTTCCATAAAGTCAAACTTCAAATTTCATTGAAGATTTGTGAATAAATTATATACAGTATTCAAGTAATAAAAAATATTAAATAACAATAAATAATAAACATGTTTAAATAATTATGTAAATTTTTGTAAAATAAGGCAATATATAAATCAATGCAGAAGGGATTTATGTTATTTATTCATTCTTGTTCCTCTCATTTTCTTGTTTTTAATTTGCGTGCAGAGAATGTTTGCCGAGTTGTAACATCATCGGTTGTACTTGGAACCAAGTAGAAGTCTGAAAGAAAAATTAAATGAAACATTCAATTTTATTATCACTTTTCTAGTGATGAATATTATAAATTGCTCTTTTAAGAATATACTACTTGTTTTTCACTTTACTGAACAACTTTCTTTTTAAGAGAATAATGTGTTACCCATTGCATTTGACAAAGTTATACAGACAGAACACTTTAATGAAGCAATCGAGCAAGTGGGAGTCACTAATAAATGCTTTGTGGTCATACAATACAGTAAACAAAAAATGCATGCAATATTACAACACAACAAATCAATCATACAAAAACAATTCTTTCAAAAAGATGGAGAATGAACAGAAGTGTAGACAATCCATAGATGAATATCGTAGCTCTCTCCTTGTGCAACGTACTGTAAGGGAGAAAAGTCTTTTTACAATCCTCTGGCAGCAGTGATACAGATTTATAATATTTACTAATAAACTTCACTCATTGATTAATTTGAACAAAATAGTTTCTGAGAGGATGAAAAGAAATTCTTTTGCACTCTGTGGTTATTGAAACTGATTGGATTATGACAAATCAGAAAAAAAGCATACGGCACAATACAGATTCGATAAGAATTGAATTAAATAAATAATGGAAGACTTCGACGAATAATATATATTTGTTTTTGTTTTTTAAGGGTGGGGGGGGGTGCGTATTATTGAGGCGACGAGGAGGTTTCCCATATGTTGGGTGGGACGACTGTGTCATCCGACTCGAAGAGGAGCTGGCTACAAGGAAGGTGGAAGATGCCCCAATCTCATAGAACTAGCAACCGGAGAAAAAGAGTAAAATGACAGACCCAATCTCACCCAGAGGGCAAAGGAGGCAGCACTGCATGGCGAGTCTTGTGCAAGATCTGACGGAGTTGAAATTTCTGGGTAAAGGTAGCGTCAGCGAGTAGGTTCAGCTGTGACAATTGACTTCAATTCAGGCCGAAAGGAAGCGAAGTAGGAAGAATTCAGCAGAGACCTTTTTAAGGTCAGTTCTAACCGAGTCACACGTATCCCTCCCTCAGGCCTTGCGCTTCCGACATAAGTCTTCCATTATCTATTTCATTAGATCAGAGATTCTACAATGGACGTTAGTAGTAGTAATAGTACAATACGTTAAGAATTGATAAGTCATCTCATTTTCTGCTCTCTCATAAGATTTTTGTCAAGGAACATGAAATAAAACAGTCATTAGTCCAATCTAACAATTAGTCCAACCTTTTAATCAGTTGCAAACCGCGCAAGTCCACGTGCACGGGGATAATAAACTAAAAGTTACTCTCCGGAAACAAGCAAGGGACGTATTCCGTCGTTTCCGATCAAGGGCCCACGTGCAGTGGCTAAGGATTTAATACTTGCAAGATAAAAATTATAATAAAAAAAACACATACTGTTATCCATAACTAATAAGAGATTTTTCATTAATTAAATAGAAATTACAAATTATGTGGAAAGTGAAGAACGTTTGCGACACTCGAGTGTCTTCTTAGTCTCCATCCGCCATCTTAGACATTTCCTGTGAGAGACACGTGACCAGCAGAGTGAGCTTTCGGAATGGAATGGCGCCACTCTCTTCTCCCTTCCGAGCCAAATTAAATAAACCAAAAAGGTGATGACCACAGGTTTTTGCGATAAGAAAGGTGTCGCAATGATCGAGCAAATACAAAGAGGTACGGCCATCGATCTAGAAGTTTCACCCACTCTTTTACGCAATAAAAAACGAACGGTGCAGAGTGGACTTGTGTCCTCCAAGCAAGATAGCATCCCTTCAAGGGTCTAGGGGCAGTGGCCACATCCAAGTCTTTCTTCGGCGTAATTATTTGGCAGTTTTTAGTCGGAAAACGTTTTGAAAATGGACTCTGAGAGTGATTTTGTGAAACGGGAAAAAACAACAGCGTACGCAAAAAGCGATGAATGTGAATTCGAACGTAGAAAAGTAGCTTTTAAGGACTCATTTAAATTGTAAATAAAAATGTGAACAGAAAACCTTTCTTTTTTATTCCGACGACCGGTGTACATTTAATATCGAATTTAGTAAAGATACATAATAGTCAACAGCATTTAATTACTCTTGATTATCTAGTATAGTGTAGTTGTCATCTAGTGAACACAACCATCGAAAGACAAGAAAGGAGTCCATCCACACATATCTTATCTTTCAAAGCAAAACCTTTACATAAATATATAAGGGCGCATCTGACTCATATCAATCAAATTTCAGGGAGAAAATCAAAAACACAATTTTTGACGAATGCAGAAGTAAACCAATACGCAAGATGGAAGACGAATTGAGAACCTCCAGGTAGCAGCACACGACCAGGTATTGTAGGAAACACATTTTGAAAGAAAACATAGATGGTCAATGTCGACTGTGCAAACAGAATGAAGAAACAATAGACCATATAGTTGCTAGCTGTCCAATACTGGCATAAAATTAATACATACACCGCCATGATAATGTTTGCAAAATTGTACACTACAGAGTCTGCAAAGAATACAAGACAGGTGCAACCGACAAGTGGTATGAACTTAACCCACAACTAGTTATAACCAAAGAAGACATAACTATCATTTGGAACCAGCAAGTGGTAACTGACAGATCAGTAGCTGCTAACAAACCTGATATTACAGTGCGAAACAATAGAGACAAAACTTGTCGATTAATAGATATTGCACAGTGCCCAAAGATATGAACATCTCACAAAAAAGAAGCTGAAAACATAATAAAACACACAGCCTTAAAAATGGAAATTCAGAGAACGTGGAAAACAAAAACCGACATCATACCCCTAGTAATAGGGGCGTTAGGAACTATCAAATAAAGC
>NNCF01135648.1:184505-195352 GCA_002313205.1 Laupala kohalensis | reverse complement strand
TCTAAATGAAATTCAAAAACAGAACTGTTGGCAACTGCTCACATCCTGAAAAACGTATTGTAGCTGCTATATGGATTATATCAATCCGAGGAATGTGGTTCATTCCCGGTTGGAACAAAGATACCGGCATTAGTTGAGATAAAAATACATAATAATAATAAAAACCACAATAACAAAAATAACAATCATACCAATCTTTAATTCTCAATAGTACATAATTAAACTTATTACTTGCAAGGCGCTCTTCTAATAAAGATAGTAATTCAAAAATCATTAACCGCGTAATTGAAGGTAATTTAAGAGAAATCGCTTGCGACGTGCGGCGCGGCAGCAACCGGTTGAAAAGTCTCTCATCCGAGGCACCGCAACAGGGTCAAAGAACTCTGTCTGTCGTTCCCATAAATATTTTAAAGCAAATAATGAATGTTTTTTTAAATACACTGAAGTACAATGCCAAAATAATTATCCCCAACGTTTTTAAAGACATTTTAGTAATTTCAGTTTGAACAAATTTCCCCCCCCCCCCTCAAATTTATTGAATTTATTTACATTTGTTTTCTCGTTAAAATGCTCCAAAAAGGGCACAAGGGGATCGTGACTCCCCCCCCTAAAATCCCGTACAGAATGAGTTTCTAGTCGCGGAAAAGCATTTATGTTTTTCAAAGACGATTTTTAATTAGTGATTAGTTCTGCAGTATATTTGTAGAAACGATTTGGCAAAATGCACAACGTGCCATTACGGTTGCGAGAGCGCGTGACAGACATGCGACGCTCGTGGGAGGAGAGAGATTGCGTTTTAGAGGAACGATGCTTTGCGATGTTACGCTGCTGCATTTGCTATCGAACGAGGGTTCTCAGAAGCAGAAGATATAAATACAAATGTTCCACATAAATTATATTAACACTCCCTCACTACTTGATCAGTATTATCATCTATTAACTTTGGTAGTATAAAACGTACTACTCCAACGTGCGCCATTGCGTATGAGGAGAAAATATTAGCCGTGTTTTCACAGTCCCCGTCGCCTACAGCACTTGTAATTTTGATTGTTCAACAACCGCTGCGTCAGCGCCATCTCTCACCAGTAAACTTGTTCCTGTCCTTGAAAAATCAAATATTTCTGTGCCTTAAAAAGTTGAATATATTTTTTGTATCAATTTTTAACCACAATAAAAGTTTTGGATCTATCACTATCCTCTGTCACACAAAAATTTTAAAATAATCTCGAAAGTGGGGCGTCAGTTCCTCTACCGAAGCGACTTACAATTTGCTCTAGAATATTCTCAAATGTCTTGTGTCCAAAGGACTATTCCCTTTCGTGATGTGACCCTCCGAGCGAGGGGCGCCGTCGTCAGATGAGAAACGGGTTTTTAAACTAGAAATACAACCAGTAGCATTACTCTATTAAAGTTCATTGTTAAAACTATAGCATCTCAGCTGAAACACGCAAATCTTAATGAATCGTCGATAGCGTCGTAGGGGGAAAAGCTCACGAAAATTACGATTCAGGTCTCTTCTCGTGAGGAAAAATAACGATTCCCTTTCGGTGCGTTTCGTTTCGGTTCATTTTGCGCACAGAGAGGACAGAGAAATCTGGAGCAACAGTGACATCTGTATAGACGAAGTGTGACTTAATTAAGTAAAGTTTTCTATTAATGAAAATACAAATTTATCAAATTAAACCAATTATTTTTACAGACTATGTATTTTCAATCACACATTCTTTGCAATTTTTCGACACCCACTGTGGTGGGCCTTCATAAGGCAACTTCTGACAAAAATTACGAAAACAGGTTTAAAATGTCGAAAATGAGACAAAGAGTTCACACAAATTACAGAATACGTAATATCAAAAGGATCTTTGTGCAAAATGACTTCAACGAGGGGTGATATGATATCAGGTCGTTCACTGACCTCTACGTGTCTATGTCGTCGAGAGAGAGAGAGAGAATCAATAAATGAAAATAGTAGAGTATTTATTGTCCAATGAAACTTTGTAGTTTCCTCCAAAGTCATTAATAACATAATGTCTTTTATTTATCTGATTCTTTTTGTAGAGGCAATGTTTCGAGGACATTTTGAAATTTTGATTACTAACAACAACGGAGGCGGTATTTTGTATAGATCCGAATAGGAACTATTACCTCCTGCGGAACCCCCCCCCCCGTAATTTGTTTTAATTATTTAGGAACAAAAAAGAGTCTTTACAAATAAAAAGAGTGAAATTTTACTTGAAATAAATTGAAAAAAAAAAACTCAAAGAATTGAGAATATTTTGTCTCAAATCGCGTAACTCTGGCGCTAGCGCCTCCTAGAGGTTCTTAATGCAGTTCAACGCATTCAACATATTTTCCCAAAATTAGTCTTTCGAAAGGCGGTATAAATACTTTTGTTTTTCTTCTTCTGTTGAAATCATGGAGAGTGAAACATTAGAAAGAACTAACACGACGCTCCTGAGAATCACGAACGAACGAACGAACGAACGAATACACACACACAGACATACCGGCTCTAAGAATCTGATTTCGCCGGCGCCGCAGTGTCATCGCTGCGACCCGCTTCGTCGTGCGCCACCCACGACTTGGAAGAACCCGCGCCGCAGGTGAGTTGAGGATTTAACCGAGTGAGGCTCAGAGCCTTGTCTTCATTGTGCTTGGACTGTGAGGACATAAGGAGGGCAAAAGGAGGAAAGAAAGATTAAAAAACAACACAAAAGGAGAGCAGAAGAAGAGAAGAAGACGTACCGACACTCCAGCCAAGTAGAAAGCCGAAAGGAGAATAAAGTATACAAAGCAAATGAGCTCACAAATATATGACAACATTTTTATAGATTTCTTGCGCCATTGTTGGTCGGTTTCCGGAAGAACCAAAATCTTATTGTTGGAAGAGTTGAGAGAGAATCTCGCGCACTCGGTCGGGCGTTGAAATCGACGTCAACTATATAAAGTGATCCCGAATTATTATGATACAAAGTCAAAGGGTTGGTAACAATCATTTGTTGTATAGGAATGTGCAAACACAAGAAGTAATAAGAGATGAAAAGAAAGACAAAGTTGTTTATCGACAAAATGATTAAGAGAACTATTCAGAATTAAAAATAAAAAAAAATGTCCACCAATGTCCACGACAGATGCTTGACAACGCGTCGATGGAGCGATTGGCGCATTTACACAGCAGCCAAAGAAGACGACGCGTCACAGCCTCACTCGAACCCACACACACTATTCCTATACAATAAATTATTGTTACATAAAACTCTTAAAGTTTGTACCACGAATTCTGAATCATGGTATAGAAAATCAGTGCTTCTGGTCAGTTATTCTCAGTCAGTGAACGTACACACTACTGACGAACTCTGCCGCCGAACCTTTCACCAAGCACGTAAACACTGCCATCTGTACGCGAGAAGACGAACGAACAAAAGGACGTTAAAGGCAACGCCAGTTGTTGCTGCTTCACCAGACGATAGAGGGATTTCGATGGTTTATCCGTAACGGAGAATATACCAGAGAAAATTGTTTGAGACTGTTGTTCCTCTAGTAATCGTAATAAAATAAAAAATGAATTAAACAGGTTAATGCGACGGGAACAACAAATGGCCAAATTTGTAAAATCAGTTCAGCGCTGAAAGGCGTGAAAGTTGTTTTAATAAAATCAGTGACATTCATTAGAAATCATTAGAAAACTCCATTGTAGAGGTATTTAGATAATACCTTTTATTTCTTTCAGAAGAGAACTATAACGGAAAATTTGAAATAGTAATTTAAATTTGTAATCAATGAAAATTGAAAAGTTATGAGAAAAATGTAAAGGTTTTTTTAATTTTTCCGTGGAAAGGTGAGGCCAATTAAGAATAAAATAATGTAGGTTATCTGTGTACATTATTAATATAAAAGTGTTATTCGCCAATAAAAGTAAAATTGTTGATTACTCCATAGTCGTTCAATTACAGTATCTGAAGAAAAAGTTTACGTTTTATAAAACTTTGCGAGGTTAAAAACATTTCGTTATTGAGGTTTTCATCATGTATCAAAAGTATATTCGAATCCATTTACACCATCCACGTGTGCATATTGGCGCTGATGGGGGGGGGGGATATGCAAGAACACGGCGCATTAAACATAACCTCACTTGGCGTAAAAAAACACACGTCTCCACTTCTTGGCGAAAGCCACTCTTCACTCTTCACTCTTCACCCACCGACACACGACAGTTCTTCGTCGTCCAAAAGTGCATTCGAACCTTAACGATTGCCGGTCGCACTGCAAGCGTCGAAATGAAGAGACCGAAAGAACAACATTAAAGTTAGTAGTTGTACCAAAATATAGCTTATTCTATTCTACATCGATCGATTTGAAGCAATAATTCAAATTATGAACCGAGGAACCGATTATTCGGTGACTGAAATTCCTGCACGATAGAGAATTCCACACGGCTGCCCAGGGAAAGAAGACGCAAGTGATGCAAGCGTCTACTCACCGGCATCGCGTCCTCACGCCAGTCCTCACGCCACCCAGTGCATGAGTGCGAGGAGCCGGTTACGCAAGCGATCCACGTCCTCATCGTCGACGCGCATCGTCTTGAACTCTTCGTCCAACTCGAGGAGACGCTTCTTGCAAGCGAAGTACTCGCTCATGTTGCACAGAGCCTACACAAAAGCGTCGAAGGGAAGATGCAGCAAGTGATCCGTTTTATTAAGAGCGGAAATAAAATACACGAAAGGCAGCGGAAGTGTCTTCTACTTGCATTCGAATGTGGTTCGCTTGAAATTCATTTCTGTATAAAATAACATTGCTTTACTACACGGGACGAAATGCAATAGAAACGATTAGTAGTGACAAATAATTGAAATCCTGGTGGTGTTAACTAGAAACAAACAAGTTCAACGTGCTCCTTTATGTATTTTGCAAAGTCAAGTAACATCCCTTGGGAGCCACTGAATGTAAGAAGCTCATTCAAAACGAAAGAAAGAAGGAAAAAAATGCTATTTTCAATGTTTCGTGTTCGATCTTCGATGTAAAGAGTATAGCCATCTGCTCCTCACCTGGAAAGCGACGATCTGGCAGCTCCAGCAATCGGGACGCGCCACGAGCAGGAACAAGGCCTCCTGCAGGTTGTTCTGGAACAAAGAGTGTGACGTCACCCACGTCCGCAACAACCGCACGCCGTGTTTCCCAGGTGCCGTTGCGAAGCATAAATACTATTAAGAAAAATGGTGATACACTTTATTCCAAAGTGCTGTCACTACAATGGGCGAGATAGTTCCGAAGGAAGAAAGAATAAAAACGTTATGGATAAACGTGAAGTACGACATCAAAAGATATTACGTTCTTCATGGCATAACCTCAATTTTACAAACACGAGTATAAAGCATATGAGATATTGTGCCTTAGAACGTAAAATTTAAGATTCTAAGCCTCCCCAAAAAATTATTACCAAGATCTGAATGGGCTGGGGGAAATTTAAGGCCGAATGTGGATGGTATGAAGGGGATGAGGCGATAATTTGCCTCAGAAAAATCACTTTTAAATAAAAAAGAGAATTCGGGACACGACCATTTTGAAAACGAACGTTGGTAGACGTAAATGGTATGGAAATATATACATACTTATTTTATTGACTTGTGTGTATCTTTTTCCTGGTGTATTATTTATGAAATAAATAATAGGAATTATAAAAAGTCTAGATGTCACCTGTTTCGTAAAATGTATCGAAAACTCCAAGAATCATAATTCAATCCGTTTAAAAGAGAATTTTGATGCATATTTACTTCTATTAATGTATTTCTCTCACATCAAACAAATTCAGAATTGTTGAAATGAAGTGTGACACACCGGTATATTTCTTATTTTATATTGATTTTGATAATGTAAGGTTTTTACTCTCAATATCTCAACATAAATTATACATTAAATTATATTTTCAATATCTTATTTAAATTGCTCTAGAAAGTGAGGGAATAAGAACTTGAATTTGAAAAACGGTTTTAGTTGAAAATAGTTAGTTTTACTATTTGATTTCACTAAAAGTCAGTTTTTCCTTTTCTCAAATGCTTTTGCTCGCAAAGTGATTGGTGAAAACATTCTACAAAGTCGGACGAATCAGAGCTCAGACACGTGATTCGACCGTCGCTTGTCGAAAGTTTGCGAGATGAGGGTTCTATTTACATACGATAGTTCACCATTTTCGGTAATATTATGACATGACATACTATTGGTTCAATTATTATTTCAGTATTAAAGACAACGGGACCACTTTCGACCAGCGCTTGTTGCGAGTTCCCTTGTCAAACTAATCAAAATGATTGGTGAAAATACGAGAAGGAAAAGATTTCTTGAGAATATAAATTATTCTTATTTTTCCGCTGCGGTTTTATCGAAGAGACCAACCTTATCCTTATCACTTGCTGTTTTTTTCCTGAGGAAGTGCATGATAAGAAAGAGAAGCAAAATATTTTTTGTGCAGAACTAAAATGTCATCGGTGATCTGTGTACCGTGCCGTATTTTTTTTAGACGATCTGTTTATTTGATTCGCAGTAGATTTAGTTCATTTGGATTCAGCGCCATCTGGTGGAAAACGAAAGGTGACTCGTACCGTCACACAGTGGGACAGAGCGACCTCAAATTGCGACGCAGATTCCTGCCGCTGAAAACTCTGACTCGTATCTTTACAAACGCACTTTTTAACACGAGAAATGAGGAATGGTTTCATAAAAATTATTAAAAGTTGAAGGCAATTCTGAGATTTTTTTTGAAGATTATTAAAGTTGTATTATAGGAATTATTTATAATGTTCGGTAAATCTTTTTTACATAGTAACTACTTATGTCTTCATCCAATGACTTTGCTTTTTTACTTTCACGTATAACTAGTATATAGACAGTTTTGTAATCGTGAAAAAATTCCAAGGCGAGATTTCGACGGAAATATTCTATTTTGGTTATCCCTGATTCTGAAAAAGTGTTTTTTTTGGCATAACGTCTGTCCGTCTGTGAGTAAATGGATGAATCAATATAATTCGCATTTCGTATTTTTGGTAGATTTTACTTTTGTTGTCGATGCTCGTGTTGTCATTTTTTAAACTTTAAAACAATGGATATTTCAAATGAAGGTCAAAGGAAATTTTTGAGTATTTTTCAAAAAGTGGTCTAACTGTTTTGCTTAAATTTTCTGTACGTACGCAGGAAATTATTTTCTGTCTGCTACACTTACGCATTAGTTTACTGTTTCAAGAAGCTTGAATAATCTTTAGCAGTGTAAATGGACCAAGCAGAATGTAGAATACACTTTTCGTACTCTCAAATGAAAGATTTGATAATGATAAATTACTTAGGAGGACAGCAAACGCACTGCATATACGAAAATGCATCAATTTCTGTCTACAATAAAATTACATTTATATAATACTTGATTTACTATGTTTTTAAGACTGATATGTCACTACATGTTTTGAAATGATATTCTGAATATTTTTATTTTACTCTCAAATTTCAAATAAAAGACTAACATGTTAATCTAGTGACTTTGAGCACTTGAAGACGACTAAAATTTTCAAAGCGTCGTTACCTGTGAGGCGGATTTCTTTCCGAATTCGGAGAGCGTGAGGTACATGAGCAACATGGCGGCTGAGCTGGCGAGGTGCAAGTTGTCCGAGAACAGATGTCTGCGCAAGTAGACGCTGTTGACGAAGCTGCGTTTGTCAGCGATCTTCTCCCCCGTGGGACACGACGCCAACCGAGCCATCACTTGCATCGCGCCCGCCGCCATCTGCGCCAACGTCACCGCTTATTGTACGCATAAACAATGTGCTCACATGTGTGCTCACATTACATCACATCACATGTACGCAATAAAGAGAAATGCGCATAAAGTGTATAGTATATTATACGTATTATGACATAAAGAATGTATTGTGAATGTCGCCTTGTGTGGAAAGATGAAGGCGCGACAAAAGATAAATATAAAAAGCGATATTATACGAGTGTATTTAATATACAATGTTTTATTTCACTAAACTAGAGGACGATCCTAAATTCACGGTAAAAAAACTCAGTACCGAGGGTGGTTGGTTACATGACGTTTATCGTATGGGAGCGCACGGGCGCAAGTGAGGCGGTGAAGTTGAAGCACAAGAGATTTTGCGAGAGGAGACACGTTTATTTTGCATTCACCAGTGATTGGCGTCGTACACGCGCAGCAGCAGCTGCAGCAGCTACGGACGTTCATTGGAAGCGACGAGTCAATAAATTCGAGTTTCACTGTCCCTACACCAACTCTTTCGTTCTGTATATTGTCGTCGTGAACAATTTGACGTTTCATAAAAAGCGACTGAATTGTCGTTTATTTTTGCGTCGTCATTGAAACGAATTGAAGTAGTACGACATTCGAGTGACGCAAACGACTTTCTAGTATTAGAGAGTATCGAGTAAGTTTCACTCGATAATTTCGCGAATGTTCTTACGTCCGCGTCCTCTGAGCGCATGCAGAAGTCCATGACCTCGAAGGCGCCGTTCTTGATGCACAGCTCCTTCGTCTCCGTCAACTCCAGAAGCAACTGGAAACACAACAATACAACACAACAATACAAACTCGCTCTGTTTCAGTCCCACTTCGGTAACAAATCCACAAACCACCTCGAGAACTGAATTACCATATGAAGCGAAGCGCAATCAAGCATATTCTGTATGTACCCTTACGCTCCTCACAGCAATGTACATTATAGTGTAATTTCATCTTATATAATTAAAGTTAAATTGTATATTACTCTTTTTTTTACTTGATATTTTGTATTATTAATTATTAAATATTAATTTAATGTCTCACTAAAGTAAGATTCATAGCTGTCACTCCACTCACATTTGAAGGAGACCTGAGTGAGGGTACAGTCGTCGCCGTAGTGGATGTTGTACTCCGCGTCGAGATGGAAAGGGGATGCGAGACAAGATATTTCGAGAGGAAAGTTTAAAGTTAAAAGTGCTCTATAGATTTATGTAATACGTTTGCGTTGTAGGCGTGGAGCGATTCCTAATTCGCCCGCTCCGAAAAATGTCTTATGATTGGCTAGTACAGCTCATATTCGGGACGGGTTCACCGTATCTTATTCCACTATGGTTCGACATATTCGAGTGAGATAAGTGAGGTTATGGTGTTGTGCGTGCTGCTTGGGTTGTTGTATAACAGTGTATTTGGTCTCGGGTGATCTTTATTGATCCTTGTTGTAATTGTTTTCGATTCGTTACTTAATTATTTAATATGAGATGGTGTCGTTATAGTTTATTGTTGTTATCTTATTTTTGTTTATATTAATTTTATGACTTGTTTCCGTGATGAACATTGATCACGAGTTGTTGGGATTCGCAGATCAGGAAGAGAATTGTTGGCTGTCCTTAGTGCGTAACTGCATTTTCCCTACCTGTACAAAATTTTAGGGCTCTAATGATCTAGATGTAGAGCCCCACACACACAAAAAAAAAAAAAAACTTAAGAGAATTAATTTTATTAGGAAACGAAATGACTGAAATAAATATACTTCATAAAGGATTCAGAATATGCGAACACCTAAAATAATGAGGAATTGCGGATTCATTGAAATAGAGTGAACACATTGAAAAAAACATGAACGAAACGACTAAATAACAACTGATAAATGATTTAATAGAAACGAAATGAACATAAAACACACACTCCTTCAACAATGCTCTCACAACGCACGTCAACAATACAAGTTGCACGTAGTTTAGTTAAGATTTATTTAGTCACGAAATCACCCAAAGAACATACATAGGTAGAATTACTTTCAATTTCTGTGACAAAATTTCGCAAAACATAACATTGTCTACGCAAATATATCGAGATATCTCGAGTTTTTCTCGCAACATCAATCACTTAAGTGTCGACTGACTAGAGGGGTCTAGCGGCTCAGGTGGTAGCGTTCTCGCTCTTCACCAAGTCATCCCGTGTTCAATTCCCGGTAGGGGCCAGAAAAAACTTTGTAGCTTTTCACATGAATGTCCTTCAGTTCACATAGCTGCGATTACTGAAAAGCAAACCATTCTTCCTGCTTCCTCCATCCATTTCCGTTTTTTTTTGTGGGGCTTTAAGGGCTCGTCATCTCCTACTACTAGTATCAACCCCCCAGGGGACTTACATCTAGAAAGTACGTGTTTGGCGGACACGGGGCCCCGAGCGGAGTCTGGTATTACTTCCACTTACTTATGCAAGGCTCCTTCCTTTCTCTTTCCCGACCTTCCTTTGTCACCTCTTGTTCTTTTCGATCCCGACGCTATTGGGGCTAGGGTATCTTTCATTTTCCTCATTCCTCTCATTTGTTGTCCCCCCTCATGTTATGTGCCCCCCTAATTTAACCCCCCCTCCATTTGATGTATGTTGTGAGATATGTTTTGGAATGATGTAGATCGGGAGGGTTTTTAGTGGGTATGGTTGAATCATTCGACGAGTCCCACACGCGGGGAGAGTCATGTTGGCTCTCCCTAGTGCGTAACTGCATTTTCCCTACCTGTACAAGTTTTTCGGGCTCCAATGACCTTTGATGTCGACATGAGTCGTAAAATCCCACAAAAAAAAATACTAGTATCAATAACTCCTACAAACCCCTCCACGTGGGTCAACCCAGCTAAGCGGTTCGCATTTCCTTTCTACCCATCTCATACCTCGCGTCACTCACTCCAGGGCACTGAGCTACATTTTCTATTTACTACAAATACTACAATGGGAAAAGTGAGAAAGTGTCGACCAGGAATCCCGATTCACGCTGAGCGCGCAGCTCACGCGCAGCTCACGCGCAGCTCACGCGCAGCTCACGCGCAGCTCACGCGCAGCTCACGCG
>NNCF01135648.1:163460-184371 GCA_002313205.1 Laupala kohalensis | reverse complement strand
GGGGGGGGGGGGTTCTCTCAGAACTAAGCACCGGATATAGAAGGGAATTTAACCCTCAAACAACAAAAGACTACCCAGGAAAACAAATTCAACAAGGCAGTGTAGCTGAAGTGATACTCTTTGTTTTCCGCTGTATCTCATGTACTACAACTCAAGTTCATTTGATAGTATATTCGTAATGATTTTTAAATAATCTTGATAATATTTCGGTCCAAGATACCACCACCAATCTGATTCATTGTTTCTTCCAATCAAATGTTTTGTTAATTTGTTTTATGATGTCAAAGCCTTTATTCTCACCTGTTTCGAAAATTCATATTTCCTTTCTATATAGTTGTACTTTTCGATTCTGCGCAGCTATGAACAAGAGTTACTATTGTTGGAAAACAGTTTAGCATTCATTATAATGAAACAAATACAGCACATTTACATACAAAAACTGCTACGACATCTCAATTACTTCGTGATATTTAGGGATAGTTCGAACGTAAAATTAATATTTTACCCAATTCACTTCTTTAACATTGGAAAATCGAAAAATTCCTTTCTTTGTGAACCTTTGCAATACAGAAGCAAAATAGTGTTAAACTTTCTAGAACTTTTGATTAGTAATTCAAAAGGACAGACCAAATATTTGCACACTTTAACAATTATTTCAAAATAAAATATCAAAAGTTCCAGAAAATGGTTCTTGCATATCTATTTGAACAACATTTTCATTTCTCTAAATGCTGTAAATAGAATCATACCTCTACGACATCTCATCACAAATATGGCGGAACAGCTCTAATGCTGCTCTGCTCACTTTGAATCTCTTTTAACCGAGCTATCATCCATGGAAGAGAATTTTTTCTCTCTCTCTCTCTTTGAGCGTAAAAAAAGCCGCTAAAAAAGGTTATTCTCTTTGAGCTAATGTGGTAGAGGCTCTTTATGAACGAAAGTCGATCAACCGACGAGGGACTAAACCAGTTAAGAGGAGTTGTACTGTAAAGTTCAATCCTACGATTTGAAGAAACGGGACTTCTTACCTTGAGAGAGAAGAGTATGACGGATATGACGCACGGGTCGTCCTCCCCTCGCGCCACGTACAGCAGATAGGGCGCGAGGTCCTTCTCGTCCATGTCGTAAGGGCCGAGGCGGAAGAACACCAACATCCTGAGGGCCAACGCGGCTCGGAAGCGCACCGCGGGCTCCTCGTCCAACATCAACACCTGACCACCACAACATAAATCTACAGTTATGTTCATATCGATAAATGAGCTTATCTTCATATTCCCTTTTCATTCTCACGTCTTAGGAGTAAAGCGCTGAAAGCTGCGTTAGGACCCTCTATCGGAATTGACGGGACGATCCCTCACTAGTTCCGCAGAGTAACTTCGTTTATTGTCTACTTTTGTCTCCTTCTGATTACGATAAGTCGAGACGAGGACCTACCCGACGACTAACTAGTACAACGAAATGAATGAATGAATGAAAGAGACATTAATTATTATAGACATTATTATTTATACTATAAAATTAAAACCAAAGAGAAATTTACGTATTGTACTATACAGTTATATTTCTGATATATTTTTACATTTATATTTCATATTTCCGAACTAATTATGATACTTTCAAATACGCTTTAATTATGTATATCTTGGGTTTATTTATCCCAGGTCTCCACTCCATGATGGATGTGGAGCATCAGAGTAGGAGACCGCTGATTCAAGTTTTAAATTGGTTTCAATATTATTCACGTTGTTAGTTTGTGTTCAATTTGCCTATAACAACAAGAGATGGTTTACACCGAATAAGTAGGTCATAGAACTTATCGCTGGCCGTGGTAACTTCAATCGGTATTTGCAGAGAATGGGCGGCAAGAGGGAAGGTCGGATCCCCGGATCACATTTTGATTCGTTGCGATATTTACAGACACGAACGATGTGAATATGTGAAAAGGATGACCCAAACGATAGACAATTATGGATTTCATCAAAGGATAGGAAGATGAAGAATTCGGAAGATACGTAACATTATTGGGAACATTGCGATATGCACGAAACTATTCCCAAGAGTGGAATGCAAGAAAATGCGCAAAGAAAAGAAGACAAAAAGGTTGTAATTGAAGAAAAAGAATCCCTGATAACATCGTCAAGGAAACAAGGTTATGGAGAGTGCAAGAAAATACATTCAATTATATATTTTTTATTCTATTTTTCCTTTTCCGAAAAACAGGAAGCGCGGATGAATGAGTCGGTGAATCACTTCGATCGCTTCATAGGTCACGAGCGATGTCTCCCTATTTATCTATTTATTTACATTTTCTTTTACACAGCTCAGTTACTCGACCATTAGAGCACTTTCTGGATTTTATTTATTCTCTCCTTCTTTTTCTTATCTCCTTCTCCTTCTCGTTCCATTCGGTATCTACGATCTCTTTTTTCTTTGTATTGCCAAATTTTGGCTTCTTCCCGTTAGCCGTCTCAAGTACTCTGGTGAAGCTGTTACCTTCTCCACCACTTGGAGGTCAAAAGCAATTACTATCCACCTCATTCATTCATTCATTTATTCATTCATTCATTCGTTGCCTTTCGTAAAGTGTCTGTGTAAAGTACTCTTCTAATTTATATTTTCCTACTTTTATACTTTTACTCCACAGTCCGCGTGTTCCTTCATCTCTCTCTCTCTCTCTGCGTGTCTTTCTGTGTATCTCCACATTCACGACGCATCACGAGATCGACTGTGTCCTCATCGTCGTTACGTTTATTTTACATTTCAAAAGAGGATCTGACCTTGATGCGACGGAGGCAATCGGCTTCCAGGAGGATGGCGTCGCGACCGATCGCTGCCCCGGCCATCGTCTCCAGCGCCGCCAGGCAGCGCTCCCTCACCTGACGACACCAGACGAAAATCGCTTATTTCATGTCTTCCACCCAACGGTTGGAGGACTTGGGAAGGAGAGATGTTGGGTAGACCGGAAAATTTGATGTGCTTATGATTTGATAAGCAGAGAGGCTATCATGCTGAGGACATCTATATACAATTTTTTTAAGTTTATATTACATGTTTTATTAATTAATGTATAATGGAGAAATTGAAACGTTAATTAATTTTATAAATTCTTGGCTATTGACGTCGTTTTCCATATTAGTTAGGAGTTAATGAGATAAAGTAAAAAAACAACTTATTAAACTATTTACAGAGTAAACGTTTTGAAAAATATATATTTTCCGCATCAAGGCTGTATAACCTACATTAATCATATTCATCATCGAGCTGCCGCCGCCGCCGCCACCGTCTCAACACGTTGCTTCTCTACAGATAATTTAATAATATTTTTTGACCTCGTCTCAATAACTTCAAACTATTAATTAATCCGGAAAGATCGAATGACAATTAGCTTCTTTATCGAATGAGCTTTAAAAAAGTTAGAGAGCGGCCGCAATGTACATATGAGATGGATATCACCACAATACACGTCATTGATCCGTGTCACCACTTGAGACGGACGATGAGACGTGTGGCCGTGGACCGGGTGCATGGGCCCGGTGAGAGCTTCGTACACACGAAATGTGGGCAAGGAACAATTAATAAATACAGAAGCAACATTCCGAGTATTCGAAGGGTTTATGAGTAAAATAGGTGGATTAAGAACTGTATATCGGAGATCGTAGAGACAGCACACGCCTCCTCCAACAGCTGGGGACGGGCACCGGAGAATGCGAAAAGATAGGACCTTGGAAAGAGAACCTTTTATTCATTGTATGATATAAAATAATTTATTGGTCACGTAGTGAAATAAACAAAGTAAAGTATTGTGTCAAAAGAAAAAATAAATAAGTAGATCGCACGCACGCACGCACGCACCCAAGGCTTCTTGTCGAACATGATCTCCGCGATCTTCTTGGGAACGTGTTCGCGCACAGCCTCCGGAACTCTCTCCGGGTCGTGCACCACATCCACCAGCGTGTAGAGCGCGCGCGTCCTCGTGGCTCGGTCTCCGCTCAGCTCTCGACGCAGTTTGGGCAGCTTCCTCCGCAAGAACGCTTCTTCCGTCCTTCGCACACACGAGATAGCATTTCTTCCAAACTCCTTTCGGAAACTTCACATCCTCATATAAAAAGACATTTGAAACATGTTTGGGTTAATAAAAAAGTCTTCAATCTAATCGGGAAATATTTCAAAATTCAAATTTTTACGTTTTTAAACCATCCGAAAAAGAATATTAACGATTAATATTGTGAGAAAATTTATTTTATGAATATATTGTAAAAACAAACAATGCCTACTCGAGTTGCCGTTAAATATCAAAACAAAACGTTCTTTCCCCCCCCCCCCACGCATACAAAACTGATCTGAACTGAAGGTTCCAAAGTGGCTTTGAGTTTTGAGGACTGAAATTTTCCTCCGGGAAACGTTTTTTAACGAACACTTTAAATGATAGATTTCAACATTGTGGACGTATGTTCAGCAACGCCAACAGCTCTAGGATAAATATTTTCACTTCAAAATCATTGTTAAAAACTAAAGAAAAATGTTAAATTCTACTATTCACGACAATTATTTAATCTAGAGAAGTAAATTATGACGTACGACTTTTTTGACCACATCATATTTCNTGGCGACGAGCCGGGAATGGAACCTGTTTTGATCGCTGTATTTTTAGGCCTCTGGGTGGAAGTGGTGTAGTGGTTAACTCCCCTGCGATGAAAGGAGGAGTTCCCGGGTTCCATTCCCGGCTCGTCGCCATCTTCACCTGAAACCGAAAGTTCGTCACTCGATATCTTCTCCACGTGTGGAAAGGAGGTAGAAGAAGAAGGCACGGAAGGAGGAATATACGCGTTCAACGAAATCGAAATACCTGTAGTCATCGATGTTTGGGGCGTAAGTGTTGGGCAGAGCTTCTTGCAGCGGGAGGAGAGGAGGGTCTCTATGATGCAACAGAGGATCCGCGCGACGCATCGTTCGATCCAACGTCCTCTGAAGGATCCTCGGGTTCATGTTCTTGAGGCATTGTGTCAAGTACTCGTGTCGAGGGCCACACATGTAAGGCGTGGGTTTGTACACGGTGGGCCGATACACGCTGGGCTTGGGCCATTGCTGGTACTCCCACGTCGACTGCGGATCGAACATCTCGGCACCGAGGTGGTGGTGGTGGGTGATCTGCACCATCACCGATAATTCAAAGCAATCTCTCGCCTCCAATCAACGAAATCAAACACCCACTTAGTTGACAAGCAATTAAAATTTTATTATGTTTATAGGGGTATCAAAACGTTCCAAAACGGTCAGATATTGGTCAAAAGCAACTTTATTCATCTAACATCTACTCAAGAACGACGCTTAAGAGGGACTCGTCAAAAAAATGTTTTTTTCAAACCTGTATTCACTATTGTATTTTTGAATAAATACAATTTTTTTATATCGAATATTAATTAAATTTTCTAAAATTATCTATTCCCTTAGATATCTTTGTAAAGATAAATGTTTAGTTAACATTGAATATATAATAGGCATGTATGTCTCTGTGATAATTCTATAAATGATAATACATTCTTCTAATAAATGCCTCCGATTCTTAAGAGTTCTCCTTTTTCCGTTGTGTGTTCGTCACAAATGAAAACATGAGACGCATCGACTTCAAATGAAGATTTCTGACCTCTAACCTAACCTAACCTCACAATTATTCTAATTTCACAGCTCTCGCTTCCTTCGTTCGCCATTTCTCTTCATCAAGCGAGGTTCTTCTCGTGCTCTTTCTGGTCACGATGTTTATAAGGGTCAAAGGATAAGAAGTTGTTACTTGGTACTCAACTCACCTAAAAGGCAGTCCCACACTACTGCAAATTTCCTTATTTAAAATTTACATTGATTTTTTTAAATATACGTAAAGTTCTAATGAAATGAGTTTAAACGCGATTCAAATACCACGAGACCGTCTTCTTGCTCATCATCAAGTTATCCCAGGTTCAATACCCGGCGAGGCTAGAAAAAATGTGTAGCTTTTCACATGAATGACATTCACATAACAGTGACTACTGAAAAGCAAACCCTCCTCTTACTCCTCCTCCTCCTCTATTACTCTTTTACTCTCCTACTGACACCTCCACGTGGGCCAAGTTGTTGGTCTAACAATAACCTCCTCCCATCACCCACTCATGTGTAGATAAGCTTCAATTGCTTCAATAAAATATATCACGAAAACAAGTAAATAAGACAAAATTTAAGGAACCGTTCAAAAATTACGTCATCAGTTTTGACCGATTTTCAGACTGATGTGAACAATTGGGGTCTCGTATGAAGTTTGTCTCTCCGGGACAAACCGCGTCTTAGTACACACAACTACCTACTTGTCGGCCATCGCGCTGTGAGCAATGCGATGTCAGAGTGTGAGAGTCGCTGTCGTAAACTCTTGTTAGGTCGGTTATATAGGTTAGGTTGGCATCATCCTGATTGGCCGAGCGCGGCACCGGGTGAGGCGGGTGTGGGATCACTCTGCGTTTGGCGCCCGAGCTGTCGGACAACGACTAGTAGGTGAGTTATTGTTGTGCACCAGTCGGTTCAATTCCAAGAAACTCCTTAATCCTCTGGGTCTTAATCTATGAGTCACGTGTCAACGGGAACATTACTCCATTCTCTCTTAGTTTCCACTATGCTTTTATCGAAAATATTTTTTCCGTGAAAATCTGATGATAAGAACATCAACCGACGTCTCAGACATCAAAAGCTATGTCTTCACATAAAGAGAGAGGATTCAGAGAGACTTCGCGTTGCGCCTTTCACCGACGGAGGAGGAGGAGGACAAAAACGCAGTGGACACTCAACGACCCATCGAACGCAAAATGTCTCGTCCAAAGAGCGTCAATAGAAAAGGAACACGCACTTGTTTACATTGTACTCTACAACACAGACAAGTGACTGCTCTCGTGCGTCAGACAAAAACTCGTAAAATTTCTTAAAATATCAATCACGAGATTCTAGCGCAATCTACTATTTGCCTTCTCTCGAAACCGAGACGTTAAATTCATCACAAATTCACGTATTTTCTTTAAAATATGATTGGCTAACATAACCAATTCATATTCTTAACATACGAATGAAATGACGTTTGTTGCCTACCTTTTTCCTGCAACTACTTTAAAGATTCATATGAGGAGGAACGAAGAATGTTGTAGAGAAACACGCTTCACATAATACTTCTCTGTGGTAGAGGTTTTTTTTCCTTAAAAAATCGAGGCCAGCCCCACTCGCATTGCAGCAAGGCAGCCCACAAGAGATGACGATGGTTCATGGAACGTCTATACAAGTCCATTGGCTCCTGTAGAAGACATTCTTATTTCTCTTTGCTGGCTAGGAAAACAACACGTCGAAATAATTCCGCTCATTCACTCTTATGTTTCATGATGTTTCAGTCCTCTCTCATTTGATTCCTTTTGACCAAGGGCTCAAAATATTTGACATTTGACGAATAAGATGTGCTGCATTTACAATCAATCCTACTTTAATATGTACCAGTAAAATCAAAATATACTTTAGTTTTGATTTACGTCCAAATTTATTCTCACACACGTGAGCTTTCATTTTAATACTCTTAAGTCCTTCATTGTAACTTAGTTAAGACAAAATTCTTCCAGATTTTTCTCTGTAAATTTCGATTTTTTTTTCTTCTTAATACAACAGCCTCTTAATACAACAGAGCATTATCCTCTCAAAAGTTTTTCCTTTCAATTGGTGAGTGAGTGAACCAATCACCCAGAACTATGCCGCTCATAAACACAAATGTTACTAGTAATTTTTATATCGATAGTCACCCCGGGTCCACTTCTCAGAGGAGTCAGAAAAAGATTGTAGATTTTCCCACCAATTGAATAGCGAACCCCCCCTAGTCGTATCACTAAATCTTACTCTTTTACCAACTACTGCTACTAACATCTCCATGTGGGTCAAGTAGTTGGTAAACCCATCTAAGCGATCCACTCCTTTCGCCCTACATAGATAAGCTTCAATAACACGTCCCATTTCCAATTACTGCAATAATGAAAATAAATAAAATATTAATAACGTGAGGAAATAGAATAATGTGGGAAGGTGATAATGTAAACCCTATAGGGTTTATTCCGCGAGGTAACTGGCGACGAATACACAGAGTTTTTTTTTATTCCCGCGTTGAGATTCAGATAAAAAATCGTATTCGCTTCCTCGTGGAGGACATCGTTTTACTTTCGGTTCTCAGTAACCGACGGCAACGAGACGCTTCCCAGACATTCAAAATACAAAACTGTACTCTACATTAAGGTGTAGTCAAATCACTCGCATGTATAATTGTTTGTTTGTTTTTTCTTTATTTTTATTCTAATTGTTTTAAAACACAGCAATATGAATAACAACGAAGAAAAAAACATGATTTAATTTGTATCTTATCAGTTAACAATATTTAGGAACTCGCTTGACTTACTTGAAACGAAGCACAAGAGCCTGTAAGAACAAACATGGCGGCCGAGCGCAACGGATTCGTAATTCTCGCCTCGTCTCACCTCAGAAAAAGTTAAATAGCTTTCTCAAATGTCTGGTGACCTATAAATAAATGTTAAGTAAAAATACTACGGAAAATTTACTACAAATCAAAGTAAACGTGCTTCACTTTCGTGATTTAAAAGTTGGTCAGTTTTTGAAAATACTTGTTTTCTCCGTAAGACGCAATGTATTACATCCTGACTTGTAATAGCTACTATTTCATTAAAATGGCTCGTGAAGAGTGTTTTTCAAGTTGAAATCACAATAAATACATTTTACTCTATTTATTCTTTTGCCGATTCCAGATATTTTTGTGATTTAATTCTACCTTCGCTGCTTGTGCTGCCACAATTAGGACGCTTTATCTCATTTACTTGGTGACGTCACACGATACGACACAGCTAGTTGTGGCTACTGTCACCAGAAAGCGCTGATGCCTATTGCATCTTGCATTATACTCGAGTCCGAGAACAGACTTCACAGACGAAAATACAATTCAATAAGTACATTTCTAGGATTGAAACAAACGTAACTAAATTAGAAGGAGAACATCACTGAAGATGTGAAGCACGTCTACATTTCGATTGTCTCCCCGAGAACTAGAAAAAAAACCTCTTTTAAACTCGCGATGGGTCGAAGTGGCGGCCATTGCATCTGGCTGTCTTCTCCTTGTGTCATCAGACGTTTAGTCATGCAAACCCACTTCAAAGACGTCATTAACTCCTTCATTTTTAGATTTCTGAATCTTCTTTCCTTTACGAATGAATACTCAAATCAAACCAGTTGCGGATCTAAGAGGAAAGGCTAAGGGAGTTAGCCATACCCACCCCATTGAACCTCAACTCTTAAAGCGATAAAATTGAAATTGATAAATGGCATACTTTGTAAAAGTGTTACTACATTAATAATTGTTGTTAGTACAATTGTTACTAGTTATAATTGTTGATAATAATACAAGATTAATGACATTAATAATATCATATTAATAACTTTAATAAATAATTATTATTAATAATGAGAGATTGTTAATTATTTATTTGATGCATTTTATTTAAAGGTATTATTTCTAGTAGTAAACCTATAATTCTTAAACACAAAATTCTTCCCGGTTAGCCCCCCCCCTTCTACATCCCTCCCACTGAATCCAACTCTACTGCATCGCAAGGGGCGCAACCAACCAACTCACTTTCATTTCAAAACGAAAGTAAATTAAAAAAATAAAACTATGGTGTACTTACATTTTATTAATTACGAGTAAGGTAGGAGGGGCAATATATGGAATGCGGTGTGATATAACAAAATAAAGTATAAAATATACTTTTATAAAATGATGCGTCCAAATAAGGATTGGGGTGTATATCGTGCTTTAGTTTGTATAGGACTAAAACATATTTATGCAGAGTCTCTCTTTCTTTTTCTTTCCTCTTCTAGCGTCTGCTTGCTACAGACACTACTTCTAAATTCTCATTCTTATTCTTTTACTTTTGGATAATGCACATTTGTTGACTCAACTGTCACAGAATAAAATGTATCTGCAAACAAAATTGCACATTATTTGCTTGAGGGAACATTACTTCTTTAGAAGACTTCAGGAATAAAATTACCTACCTATAGATTTGATTTTGCATCAGATTCAGTGTGTTTCATAATACTTATTCTTACAGAGACTACCTATGATTAATTTAATGATAAAATCTAATTTTCTACCCTTATGCTATTAAGTTGATCTATTTCTTGGTTTTGTAGTAGATACATTTCACCTGAAAAAGAAAATAAATTTAACTCGGGCCTTCATTTGCGATCCGTCGTCTTTCATTCCCAAAATCTCTCACCTGCAGCATCGAACTGCACTGCACTAAGGAGCTGCACTGTTGCACCGACCACGTGTGCAGCGACTTTTCTTCTTCTTTTTTTGCTCTAAGGAAACCAGTGGAGTATTTTGCGGTCACTTGTGACTTCTTGAAAGCTTTTTCATCTCGTGCGATCTCTCTCCCTATAAACCGGAATCATTAAATCAATTAAACAAATGTCAGTGACATTAACTATTTTCTATCTAACCGAATTAACAACCAAAAGGTAAACGTCAAGAAAGCAGTTACGAACTGCTTCGTGTGACCACGTGGATGATGACAATAAACTAATTTATTATCTGCAGAAGCATCAAAAAGGGGGGGGCGAAAGTGGTTGAGAAAATGGTTTTAGCAGTTCGGTAGAGAACGTGATCAGACTTTTACCACTTTTATAAATCTGTATTTGAAACAAAATGTCAAATGAATTTGTGAAAAACCGAAGGAGAGAAAGAGAAAGAGAGAAAGAGAGACACCTCTCTCCTCATCCGGACACTTTCTTTAGAGTTTTTTTTTTTTTCCTTTCTTTTCGTTTCTTTTAGTTTNTGAAGGAGGAGGAGGAGGAGGAGGAGGAGGAGGAAGAGGATGAGAAAGAAGAAGCAGCAGCAGCAGCAGTAATACGTCCAAAGGTCAGGTCAGGTTTTTGTATCCACTGTTAGCACGTCGTGTCAAAATATTAGCGGCGATGCAAAATCTCCAGCACTCTGAGATGTACAGGTGAAATTGTTTTCTCTATTATTATAATTGTTTCAAAACTAAACAATATGAATTGCAAAGAAGAATAAACACGATTTAATTTCTATCTATCACTCAATAATATTCACTACGAACGGTTCTCAAGAACTCGCTCGACTCGTTCGAGATGACAACATGGCGACCGAGCGCATCTCACTTCGCAAAAAGTGAAATCTTTTTTTTTTTTTTCCTTCAAATGTTCGGTGAAGTATAGATGATAAAGAGTAGTCATGTAACAAAACTTGCAACAGCACTTTCATCATTTTTTGTAAACGAGTGTTTTCTCCACAACACGCCATCTATTCACCATCAACAATTATAATTGCAATTATTTCATTTAATTGGTTTTGGTGCGGTATGTTTTTCAAGTTGAAATCACAATAAGTACAAATGTTATGTGATTTTATTCTACCTGCTACGCTGCTAGCACTGTCAAGCGGACGAGCAGCTTCGAGGATGAAACGCCGCGACGCGGACAGACAACGCAGCAACGACCCTTTGTGTTCATGACGAGTGTGAAAATGTTGTGTGTTCCTGTAATTGCTGATGAAGTAGAGTAATCATGGAACTGTATTGAGGATCAACTAAGCCCTGACGAAGATAGCGTTCTCTGTCGAAACATCGGTCTACTCGATAAATTTTGTGCCGAAACGCAAGAATTATTTCTACATTTAAACATAATGGCAAAGAACATCCCAATCATTAAAAGTTTGTCAGTTCACGTCAACTACAGCATTCACATTCAAGTTTCCCTTCTCTCTCTCTCTGTATAGAGGAATTTAAGTAAAATGTTACATTTATAATTTTGTATATACCTTTTCAAATATTGATAGTACTAAACATTTCTTTTTCGAAACAATCATAATATAAGTAACATATAGGAGGAAATTAAAAGGTGTTTCACAATTCATTTGAACTTTTTTTAAGTTTTGGTAAATATACCATTAAAAATTCACTCGTACTTATACTATAAATTCACATATAAAACACAACACAAAGCATATTTATCTTTGCCCGTGTATTTTCTTGTAGAAAATGCGTGTTCATAGTACACGCGAAACATTTTGATGAAAAGAACAGAGGATATTTCTTATATTTAATAAGCACATTTATTCTTATCGGAGAAGGTTCTCGAGGCGATATCACGGTAGGCAAAATACAAAACTTATGTCAGCAGCGGGTGACCTCGTCCTCTAGACTATCCTAAATGTGAATGGAAAGTTTTTATTTTCAGTGCCTTACAGTACGCCATCGTCGCTAATAATTTGACAGGACATTCTTACAGTCAATACGTTTCAGAATTATAAAAATCTGGCCCACTTTCGACCCTTGTGAGTATAATGCAGTCACCTGCGATAACCATTGGTCAGGTGAAAACGGCGACCAACCGGGAATCGAACCCGGGACTCCTGCTACGATCGCAGGTGTGTTAACCACTCCACCATCCGTTCGCCTCCTTCCACAAGTGTACACCACCGGTCACGAGGTCTGGCTGGAACGGTTGGTGTAGTGGTTAAAGCGACACTTCAGTCACCTGAATCGCTTTGCAGCGGTCGAGCGTAGCGCTACTTGTACTTTGCGAGCAATCGAACCAGTCGATCCTTCGCTCGACGCGACTCCTCGCTCGCGACGGGGATATCGAAGTCCTTGTTCTTCAAGGCCTCGCCACAAGGAGGGTGTTCAGACATGTTGGTGAGGGCCTGCAAAGGACGGTAATACAGTGCTGTTAACGGCCCATTATTATATAAAAAAGTTTAAACTATTTTGAAGAAACTTCATTCTCTTTTTCATTGCTAATGCTAAAAACGCACCATTGCCACTATATGCTTCGATATATGGATGACATTTGGGGGTCAACTCAAAGACCTCCAACCAAAACATTTCCAAAACGTTCACTTTTAAGATCTATGTCGAGTACAGTTTTTAAAAAATTGTGAAAAAACGCTCCGCAACTTGGAAGGTTGGGTCGGGGAGAATCGTTGTAATACTATTTTTAAAAACATTCCCCGAGCGAAAACTGAAATATGTCTCTTAAAAGCACAACTGCAATATTTCCCCCCTCATCATCTCCAGTCACATATTTGATAAAAGAATCCATAGCTTTGTATCGTCAGTAGTTAAAAATCGGTCTCTGAATTTTTTGGTAATAACTAGTTATATTGCAAGTGCAAAATTAGGGGGGGGGGGAAAACCGTTGGAAACATGGAAATGCAGAAACTGTGCAATAACAGTATATCGCATATTAGTTCGAGAATGCAAATCAACTTAAAACATAAAATTAAATAAAAAAGCTCAACAGAATAAAGAAACCACAAACGGACGCCAACAGTTGAGAGTCGACTGTACCTGCAGCGAAGACAATTGACTATTTGCGCAGTCGGGGTTGAGAAGAATCTTCAACAGCAGGACATGCAATCCATTCTGAAACACAAAATTTACAATCGATATATCGCAGAAAAGTGCCGATGCATCGATGTTAATATCTTTTTTTGTGGAAGTTCGAGTAAATGTGACAAATAATGGGAAAATATTTCAATGCTTATTTTAACATAAATATACTATGAATAATTGAATGAGAAAATATTTAATTAAATAAATAATAAAGACTTAAGACCTTAGTATGGACGAATACTATATTTTGTTATATTCGCACATAATTATCATAATGACGTAAAGTCAGTGTCTTTATCATTATTATTATCATCATTATTATTAATTCATATTGATCGTTCAATGAAGAAGAATATTCAATCAACGTGTAGTTCTCTAGTATCAAGTGAGAACTAATCTTCCGTGTCTTCAGTTACTGCAATTTAACGACGAACGCAATTTACTGACTGCATTCAGACTTAGATTTCTCGTTGCATCGACTCTCCGAATGACTCAACCACAAAACTGACTAAAAACCCTCCTGAATTACAATGTATCAAAACATGAGGAAAATGAAAGACACACCCTCCCCCTAATAGCGTCGGGATCGAAAAGAACAAGAGGTGACCATTGAAGGTCGGGAAAGAGAAAGGAAGGAGCATAGGCACAAGTAAGTGGAAGTAATGCCAGACTCAGCTCGGGGCCCCGTGTTTACCAAACACGTACTTACTNAAGTCCTCCCGGGGGGGGGGGGGGTAAGTTTATTGTTGTGTCCAGATATTAATCTTAGCTTTACATGTCATTCGTGGTTCAGAAGAGCCATACGTAGGGAATGATGTAAATATTTTCTCATCAGACAGACGCAAAGGAAGAAAAGGTAATATCACAAAATTGCCCTGATTCAGCAGTAAAAATCAGTAGTGTGTGAATAATTATTTATTGGACTATCTCCAAGTTTCGCGAATAGTCGACTCCTTGGCCTATAACGCTTCATAGTTTATCAATTCTTACGAAACCGATCGTGCAGCTGTGCTCACATCGAAGGCCGTGATCTTGCCGGGCGTGGTGAGCGTGAGGCAACTGAGGAAGGCGGTCGCGGGGCCGTTCAGCTGCGGGTTGGCGGAAGACAAGTAGGCGTGGAGCCCCATGCTGTTGAGGAACTTGTTGTTGACGGATTCTCGACGATGCGAACACGACGCCAAGCGCTGCAGACACTTCATGGCCTTCGCTCCGATCTGCAAAACGCACCATAAAGAAGCCGCTTTTACCTACACGGTGACAAGAAGAAGAAGAAGAAAGAGAGGCGAGGCAACTGATAAAAATCTGGCCCGCTTTGTTGTTATTTCTCGAATAAACAAATGTAATGCTTCGAGGTGTTATTTATCTATTTTATGCCTTTTGGTAAAAGGAGGTTCAGCATCCATGAGACATTCAGGCTCTGCTCTTCCACCTAACTGTTGAACTTGGGAAGGAGAGATGTTGTGTTGCCCGGGAAGTTATGGTTTGTTATGGAGTAGGTGAGGGAAACCCCAGCCGAAAACCTCACCTACTTCAGCAGAGCACTCGGTTTCAACCCACGCTCTTCCGTGGAAGCGAAGACGCCACCATTAGACCACTACAGCACCTGCGCTGTCTGGGAGGTATTCGCGGAGGCTTTACGACACCCGAGAGACCAATATTTGAGTGCATATTACGATTTAATAGTGAAAGCGTGCCACAACAGGCCCCAAGGGATTGGCGAAGGGTAGAGCTCCACAATTACGTGGTCAGCATCTCGCTCCGGCCGCTTTCACCCCCACGATAGACCCTGGTACACATTATACAGCAGGTTGAGTGGGCCGTGGAGACAGTCTGCAAGTTGGGTTGTCCTCACCTATATGATCTAACCCGGCCATCCAACCAGCAACTCCGCGATCTACCCGAGCGATTAAACATAAAATGTATTCTTTAGAGGGGTGGTAGTAGTAGGCTGTGACCAAGACGGTACTGCGTGTCATACAGTTTTCCAGCAATTTTAATTTTTTTCCTATAGTTTTAATCCGTAAATAATGAGGATTTTTTTTTCATTTTGAAACGTTGTCATATTCTGACGCAGTTATTTCTAATAAAAAAGAATTTAAGTTATCTGCGATTTTACCATGTTAATAATAAATGAATTCATTTTTTCAAAACTTCTTACTTTCAATTTTACTTTGTTAAATCGCTAATAATTTTAGTTATGTGTCATTTTATGCTTTCTAAACGAAGCAGCATCCCCCTCGAAGCAACGACACCAACCGACCCAACGGAAGTCTCCAGAACTCCAAATTAGTACAACCCCTAAATGAAAAATGTACGAGTCTAACGGAAGCGGGAATAAAGCCAAGTTCCGATTTTACCTTCCTCCAATTCTTTTTGATTTAATAAATGTATAAAAAAAGAAAATATCTGATAAAGTTAATCTATATCTCGCTTTTAGACGCGGCGTCAATCGGAATGAAAAATATCGAATTCGGTGTTATTTAATTGTTACGATTTATAAACAATTCTTTTTCCCCAAGAATCTATGGTTTGATAATAAATACAATGTTTGTTGGTATTATGTTAATATTATAACACGTGTCGAACTATTCTTTGATCGTTAGGAGTTAAATGTTGAAAGGTTCAATCCTTAACCTCTGCCCTTAGGAATTGCCCTTGATCGGAATTGATGGAATACGTCCCTTCGCTTTTGCTTCCGGAGAGTAAAACTAGTTTATTGTCCTCCACGTGGTCATACATGACGCAGTTCGTCACTTTTGCTTTTCTTGACAATACAGTTTATTATTCCCTTTACCTTGTCTCCTTTGTGCTTCAACGAGTCCAAGACTTCAAAGGCTCCTTCGTGGATGCACGCCTCTTGCGTCGAGTCCAACATCAGAAAGAACTGGAAGAAGAAGGCATAAAAAGGGAATATGAATGGAAAATTCAATTTCAAAGTCGATCACACAATCGATAACTACTTGAAGCGTCTCCAAGTGGATCTCCAGGATGCAAGGGTCCTTCTCAAAGCGGAGCACGTAGATGAGGAAGGGCGCCAGTTCGCCCTCGTCCATGTCGTAAGGGCCGAGACGGAAGAGCGCCAACATCCGAAGGGCCAACGCGGAGCGATAACGAACGGCGTCCACTTCGTCGAACATCAGCATCTGAAACATCAGTGTTAGAAACTTCTTTAAATCTCACATACATAGTCTCTCGTGGAGGAGGAATGTTCGCCTACCCCCTCAATGGGGATGTGACCTAGTGTATTTTGTGTATGGGGTGCTGCGGTGGACAGCGCACCTGCGGCCAAAGCAGAGTCCCGGGTTCGTAGCAATTTTCACCAGACCGCTGACGATGCCGCTTTATTTTAAGACAATTGACGTGAGGAAAGGTGAAAGGAGTTGACATTGACATAAGTTATGTTAAGTCGTTTTTGAAAAAACAGCTGTAGTTCATTTTTACCACGAGATTAGCTCCGGTTTTTACGTCCATTATACGATCAAGAGAAGCATATTATGACTTGCGACCTTTTTAACACGATCACGATATATTTGTTAGTGTTTTATTAATTTAAAACGTTTCGACACCAGATTTTGGAGTCGTCGTCGCGAGTCATTTGTTACAACAATTTCGTCAATTAATAAAACACAATTAAAAAGGTCGCAAGTCATAATTTATTTCCGTCGACCTCTCTTTCTAACCGAGGATGATTTAGTGAAAAAACGTTTTACCCAAACATCAAGTCAACATTGACAATGGTTGGTATACATTAATACGAAACCAATGCTTTTATTGTGCTTAGTAACAATGTAGCTACTCTTCATATGACTTAGAAAGGTCAAGCATGTACTCGCATGTACTCGCATGTACTCGCATGTACTCGTGTAGTGTAAGTATGTGAAGCAGATACCAAGTTCAAGTGGAGGAGTATCTGCTGTGACTGGTCGTAGTAATAAAAGTTCACTCTCCGAGAGAGAAAATTACTTCCAGATCACTTCTAAAACACTGATGTAAACGAGGATCAAAATTTTACTAATAATGGCGTTTTAAGGTTTTCACAACTAGTCTCGGAGTAATTAACGTTCGAGTATTGCGGATAAACGCTTCGCAACGTCGCATCTTGTAAGTTCTCTGCCTTTTTGATCGAGAAATGCAAGAGAGTTCCAAGAAAGTTCTTCTGAACGTCTCACGACCATAGAAATGTACCACCTAGATAGTATATTTCTACGCTCACGACGAGAATGATATGTCATCTGTGGTGGTGGTGGTGGTGGTATCACTGATAAATCAGAACGTGTATATACTTCATCTTTTATTCATTAATTCCCAAACGTAATGTGAATTATTTGGAGAAATTTATTTGGCACAATAAAAATAAATAAAAATATAATATAAAGAAAAATGGGAAATATAAACTTGTCTGTCCGAGACAAACCGCGTCTGAGTAGATGCAACTACCAACGTTTCGGCCATCATGCTGTGCAGTGCCATTTCAGAGTCGCTGTCGTAAACTCTGCAAGAGGTCGAACGACTAACGCGTCTCTCTGTTGTATGGGTCGGTCGGTCGGTTGGGGGGGGTTGGGGGGCGTCATCCTGATTGGCCGAGCGCGGCGGCCTTAAACCTGGCGTCGGCCTTTGTTCAGCGCTTGTCATGGTAACTACTTCCCAGTTACTTCGAGCACGTGTTATTCCGTGTCTTATTAGCAGCCGTTTCCATTACTCTAAGTAAAGTTTACTTCTGCTTTATTAGTACGGCTGTAAATGTAATGATATAAAGTACACTATTTTGGAAAGACTCTCGCTACAGATTTTTGAAGCTTTACCTTCACATACTTCAAGAGGGCGTAGCATACTTTTCATACGAATACAAATCACATGGTAGCTACATTATTATTATTATTATTATTATTAAGCCTTTTCCTTTGCCCTTTTGCGCCTTGAAGTTTGAATGTCTACACCTCGTGAGGCCCGAGACGGAATTTCCTTTCTCGACCCCCCAAAAAAGATTTTCGTGGCTCCGATACACAAATGCGTTTGCATACCCATTGCCCACTTCTACATATCCTATTATAAATAATTAGAATTTAATTTATTAATAAGCTTAACTATTATGTATTTCACGGTATAGAAAGGGCTTCAGATACTATTTATTTTCAAATTTACTACCTTCAAAGCTTTTTACTCCCCCGCCGCTACGGCGTCTATAGAAAGAAGAGTTATACAGAGTCTGGAATGAAACATACACAAACCATATATTCGCGCAATGATCTTTCACTCACCCTTATATTCTGCAAGATCTTGGGTGTGCTCAGAATACAATCGCGTCCCACAGCGGAGCTGGCGGTCGTCTCGAGAATCGCCAGACAGCGCTCGCGTACCTGCGCAACGAAAGAGACACCCCCAGACAGAAGGTTTTGAAATTGTGTGCTCACAATATCGGATTTTCCATTTGCAAGAGAAAAAGGTGAAGTTTTGGTATTTATTCAGTTATTTCTATCTCAATATGAAACAACTTATTTACATTCCTTCACACAGAAAGAGATTAGCGATGTTGTCATAGAGATTGTAACTTATCTATAGATGAAAATTGACTCGTGGTGGACCCTTTAGGTTGAGGGTTAGGTCTCGTGAACACTTTCGTGATCGGATCCAGTCCTTTATTCATCGTGGTCAACGCATCTGATAATTCTCCCGCTTTTCTTGTAAACATACATTATGACAAACTGATGCCAAGCATTTTTCTCAGACTAATCTTCTTTTACTCAGGTAAAAATTAATTCTCTCTCTGTCTTACTTACTGCTTTTTAAAAACATGTACATCATTCTAATTTTTCAAATTCGTAATAATACAAATTCATTACAAAGCGACTGTACAACACAACAGCGTGACGCGGCTGCACCGTACAATTAAGAAATCTAAATTATTGTCGAAATTTTTTGATTTAAGGAAGTTTTTCATCTTTGTTAAATGCTCAAAACAAATAATTCATTAAATTTGACGATTATTCATTTTGACATTTTACTGTCTTGGACGTTTTACGCCGTCGCGGATTTTTTTTGTAGAATCCTTCGAGGGAAACAATATTTTGCCATTTATAGTTGTCACCGATCTCTAACCGTTTAGGCAGCGAAAGCAAATACAAATCTCATTTCCTCACTTCATCGTTGTTTACTTCAAAAACCATTTCCATCTTTCTTTCCATGCATCTTAAAAATGAAACTTAGTCTACGTTCACCCTTTGTCATCTGCTTCTTCTGACAAATTACGGGGCAGTGGTTCAGCCGTCATCAGACAGACGGACACATTTTCGCGTTACGCCTTTATCTATTAGTATGTGTGTGTGTACGACTTTCGGATTGAAGCCAGAATAGACTTGCATCGCATGACCGTATGCGTGAAAAAATATTTTTCACATAAAAACGCTCCACTGACACCCGCACACATGGGGTCAAAATTAGTGAAGTACAAATGCAATGACGACAAGAAATCGGTCTATAAGGCGAATTTCTTAAGGAATCTAGGAATGTTACGTAAAGATTTCCAGATTTAACTCGCGTCTCAAAATTACAACGCTGCAGCGGACTCCACGATACATTGTTTACAAAAATCAGGATAGAGTATGAAAATAATTCAGGGGAACAAAAATTCGGGAAAGCGTCCGGTGTGGTAGAACGATGCCTGCAGATATGCAAAAGCGTCCGCAAAATCTGCCCTGAAAGTGTATCAGTGGCTGGGTGGGATAGAATTGCGCAAATCTTATCTTAAACTCCGCGGAGAATATAAACACAGAGTTGAGGAAAGTAAACGAGGAAGCTGAACGCCTCAGAGGAAGACAATCAAAAAAAATGTAGCCGCGACCTATGGAGCGCAATTCGTAAATTAAGACGAAATAAAACTATATCAAATAACACAGATGCAACGGGATGGGAAATGCGCTTTATAAAATCTTGTAGCAGGAAATGATAACACATCCCGAAGTAGTAACGAAATAGAAATAATATTTACAACCGAAAAAGTGATTGAGCTATAGATAAGTGAATTACATCACATGAAATATCTTCTGCCATTCGCGATTTAAGAAAACAATAAAGCGCCTGGAGTAGATGGTGTTCCTTCGGAATTTATTAAGGGCCGATAAAAAAAAACTCTCGTCATAACAGGCTGGTTTTAGAAGCAACAACAGCAACAACTATAGATAATCTATTTATTTTAAACACGTTAGCCGATAGAGAAACTCGAAAGAAACGCGGAAAGCTGTACAGCGTGTTCGTAGATTTTGAGAAAGCTTTCGACACTGTGAACAGAGACATCCTTTTGGTTTGTATTAGCGGACAAGGGAGTGTCAAAAACATTCCTACCTACTTTGCAAGCTTTATATTGCTCTGACAATGCATGCGTTAAAACAAATACTACTACTCTAACTCCAACTTTTCCAGTAACTCAGGGAGTAAAGTAGGGA